>JARK01001460.1:49315-91635 GCA_000688135.1 Ancylostoma ceylanicum | reverse complement strand
CCCCCCCCCTTGCGTCCGCCACTGGGAGTCCCATACAGTTAAATTCGCCAAAATGTGCTCATCACAAGAATATACATCAATCTCCATGGAATGGCTGAAAACCCCACTTTTATGTTGTTCATGTTGGGAAATTTTGGGGCGGGGCTTCCATTCGACCCCGGACTTCTGTCACATGCGTCGCTATGCAGGTCACGTGCTGCCTAAACATTTGACACTCTCGATGTCATCCATCAATAACTGTATTTCGGTGACAAATTTTTTTCATCGATGACACGAAATCGTCTAGCATGTTGGAGGAGAGCCGCGTGCTAAGGCGTATGTAGCAGATGTCCGTAGTAGGACGAGAGCTCCGCCCCAATACTCCTCGAAATAGGGAAATTGACAAGGGTTTTTTTCAGTGTCCTTACAGGGAGTGATGTATACCATTTTGGCGAATTTCTCTTAAGAACTTCTTGGATAGGAATCCGAAGCGGAACTGGTTCAAAATTATATTCCTAGGGCTACACGCATCATTGAAATTACCCATAGTAAACATGTTAACAGCCCATGAATTCACCCATGCATTACAAGAATGTCAGCGCTTTTACCCTGGCTAATCTCAACGATGCATCCAGGCCATGGGTAGAAATTACGAGCCAAACCTCGCAAATTTTCTTTCAGGACATGCCAGACACCAAGAATCTTCTGGAAGTTGTGAAAACCGTCAAGCCGGACGGTCTTATTGGTTTGTTTCTTCGCCTAATGAACGAGGCTTGTGGAGATATCACACGTGCAGCCGCGGATTTTTGCAGGTGCTTCCACCGTGGGCGGGTCGTTCTCGGAGGAGATTATCTCGGAAATGGCTCGCATAAATCAACGACCGATCATATTCGCTCTTTCGAATCCAACGAGTAAGGCGGAGTGCACGGCAGAGGATGCTTATCGGATAACAAATGTGAGAGGAACTTCGTTGACTTCATTTTCATGTGAATTACATGAATAAATAATTCTTCGTTTTTATTCCGAAAAATCTGGAAAGATCAAGAAAATAGAATTTTCTGAAGTGGTAAAAAAGTGGCTTTCATGCCCACGAAAAACCACATGAACTTATTCCCCAAGCGATTTTTTTGTGTTCATTCTAGTCGGAAAACTTTTGATTCCAAAAAACTAGAAGGAAAACAAGGAAAAGAACCATTTTGTGCAGACAACTGTTAGATTGAGTGCAACAGGTCCTAGAAGTACAGGAAGCAATCCAGAAATATATGTTCATTTAGGGATCCGTCCTCTTCGCTTCCGGCTCCCCATTCGAAAACGTGGAAATGGACGGCAGAGTATTCAAACCGGGGCAAGGCAACAACGCCTACATCTTCCCTGGTGTAGCACTCGGAGCGATCCTGTTCAAGGCGAAGCACATCCCTGACAAGGCGTTCCTTCTTGCTGCACGGGTCAGTTGGTTGGATTAGAAGCTTTAGCCTACAGGTTTCACTCTTTTTAGAATATTTCCAACATGTTTTTATGAGAAAACATCTCATCCATTTCTCTTTATTTTTCTTCCTTATTCTCTCTGTTGATTCCGGTTGCTAGGAGAAACTTCTAGGGAAAAAAGAAAAAATCAATCAGTTGGTGGGATTAGAAGCTTTACCCTACAGGTTTCACTCTTTTTAGAATAGTTCCATCATGCTCTCTACCGAAAAAGCATGCCACTTACTTCCCCTTTCTTTTTCATCTTTTTTTCTCTATTGAAAAACGTTTCTAGGAAAGAAATTTCCTCTAAAGACATGTATTTTCAGCGCTGTGCCAGTTTTGTAACGGAGAAGTCGCTGCAGACCTATGCACGATTATATCCTCGTCTCAAGGATATACGAGAGTTGTCTATTCTTATAGCTATAGATGTAAGTTATAACGTCCACTTGCTCAATTATGATGGAGTTTTTTGCCAAAAGACTGGAAAACTATGATTACTCTCCCCTTATTTGGATACTCAGGTTAGAAACCTTCTGAAATGGTAATTTTGCAGGTTGGAAATTATTTGTACCAGCACAATCTTGCAACACTTCATCCGGAGCCAGAGAACAAGGTAAGGCTGATAGGAATTTTGAATGCACTTGTTGATGGTTGTCATTGCTAAAGAAAAAAAATAGACTAAAAGCAAGTGGAGTCAATTTATTCAATTTCACATCGCAGCTGTATACCTGATAAAAAACAAGTTTAGTTTGTTTATTAATATTGCTTTATTAAGATTAGTTTATTTACTAATAATTCAATAATAATAAAAATTCATTATTATTGTACACCTCAGAGGTTCACCAGATTAAGGACAAGAAGAGTTCTAGCAAAAAATGGGCATGAAATTGTTAGGAATAAAAAAATTCATTTCGTTGAGGAACGGTGTCATCCTTAACTAAGGTGGAGACAAATCCTAAAACAACCCAAGGGAAACAGTGTGGAAAGCCATGGGTTGAAAACGTACCAATTCAATTAATAAATAATATTTGATGTCAAACATAATAATATTATGAGAAAGGAGTTAAGTCAAGTCTGTGGACCATATTGGAAAAAGAGCACCCGTCGTGGACACCTCAATGGGGTATAATTTACCGCTCACCTCATCGACCATTTCGATCAATAGATCAGTTACGGGATCCATGAACATTCCTGGGAAGGTCCTGAGCTTCCCTCTTGTGTAAAATGGACGAGTTTGTCGAGCAAAATGCCACGTATCCTGCTCTCTCTGCTATTATTAGTATCTGTTGACCTCGATAAGTCGTTTTGAGAAGGTAAAACCGTTATATCCTGGAGAACTCGTCCACCCTAGATTCGTGAGTAGATCACAAACTTACAGGGATGTTCATTAATCCATACCAGACCTCCTGTGATCCTGGATCCAAACCTGTGTTCTCCATAAACTATGAGATTTTAACCAGTTATAATTAAGGATTTCCCTCACGGTCCAATAGTAGGGATCTTGCCCAACGGTCGCAGTAGTAGAGGCTGCAAAGGTACTTAATGCCCTTTGGGTGGAGACTACTGTCCGAGCGCCACTTTTTACCTGTCGTGGTATGGGGTTCATGAACATCCCGGGAATTTTGCGATCTACCCGCCAATCTAGGATCAGCGAGTTTCCAGGCTATAACAGTTTTACTAGTAGGAGATAGGGATACACACGTATATGTATCACATTTTGCTCGACAATCAATAAATAAATCATAAATTGAGGATTAAAATAAAAATAAGTGGAAAATGGCTCAAATTCCGTTTCGTACATTACCCTTATATGGAAGCTGAGCTAAAAGCATAGGAGTTTCCCCACTACTCATCAGTAAAAGAGGTGAAGTCCTAAGATTCAAACAAACTCGTCCACTTTGAGTGGGCATGAAGCTCAGGATCCTCCCGGGAACGTCCATGAATCCCGTCACTGAAGCGCAGCTATATACTATTCAGTGAACTAGCTCCCACTTTTTGTTGTATCGTGGTGATTCATCCCTGCTGTCAGCATGTGGGTGTACTTTGTGTGATTGCAACTGCATCCTGCACATCACACTGTCCGGAAACTTGTTTTTACTTTTCATTACCACGTATTTGCACTTTTATATTCTCAAAAAAGAAAACCAACTGCGGATATGCCACATCATCATACGTCACAGTAATTTTTTTTTCTCATTTCATCCGGGTTGAGGACTTCTTTACCTTCTGGAATGGGAGAGCGGCCTTAGATCCGCCCTGAGAAGAGTTCCGTGCCAAAGTTTTCGTTTTTTTAGGAACAGGGATACTTTTGACCCTGTGTGTCATTTTCTGAGTTTCGGCTATAGTTCTCTGTTATATTGTCAAACAAACAAACAAATAAATAAATTTTGAATATTGGCGACGTGATCCCTACCATTCCAGGAGATGTTCATCCGCCAACAGATCTACTCGGTCGAATACGACGAGCTCATCAACAAGACGTACGATTGGCCAACAAAAGACATGAAACACGGTTTCCCAGTGCCTGTTATGGAAAGATCGTCCATGGACGAGGAATGAACCGAGTTGCCCTTTGGAGCTTTAGTTGCCGCGAATTTTGGTTCGGTGACGGGAATTTCTTTTCGAATCTCACGTTAACTAAACTTATTTATTACTGTAGGACATTTAACCTTGTATCTTTTTTTTACTAACTTTGTCTGAGCTAACTACGGTTTTTCCTAATAAGCTTTAGTCTCCGATGACGAGTTTGACTTCAAGAGCTTACATTCAATCTAATTATTAGGATTGTGTTTGAATTATACATCTAGCCCAATACATTGCTGTAATTGGGGCTGTTGGCCACTCGGTGATTTTATCTAAGACTGAATATTATACGTTGTTCTTCTTCCAAGAAGAGGTTTGTTATGCTTGTGTTTGAACAAATGAGTCATGAGCGACACAGCTTGGAAGACAAGTAAGGAAAGGGGCACGAATAAACATAATGGTTGTGGAATGGAAATTCATTTTTGTTTGTATGATTTTGCGTAGCTCGAGTGGTTTAACGAGTGCGCTTGTGACTTTGTCTGCAATAACGGCTGTTGTACGGTATCGGCCCACGGCAGGATGCGCCTGGAAGGAGATTTTGCTAAGCGACTGTAGGAAAACAAAAAAAAAATAAAGGGCATCACACTATATACATAACGGAACTCAAAGGGAAAGTGCAAAAAATAGATCTAACCAGCTCACCAGCCTGCCGGCACCGCGCCGCAGCCGCAGTTGCAGACAAAGTCACGGAAGCACTCTGTAAGCCACCCGACCGTAATATGAGTTAGCTTCGGCTGCCTTTTCCAGCCGTGCTTCAATGATAGCGAGTCAGTGAATATTACAATTACCATAAAAAACCATTCAGTATAATGGCTTCCAGGATAGGTTGTTGATAAAATAGTTGTTTTCGGAGAAGGTTGATAAAATCATTATTTCTGACACACATGCGACTGAACAACTCGTTGGCAACTGGTTTTCTGAGGTGTTGATGACGTTAAACTATTTTGCAACAACATACGTTACCATATAAAAGCTCATCTGCAAGCTGTCAGGGCAAATCGTTTTATGGGTCTTGCCCAGGCGGTTCTCAGCCTCAACAAACAACTGCACAACTCAACAAGCATTTGCAGGCTCCACATAAAGCGTGGCTTCTAAATGTGATGTAGGAATGGCCAGAAAAGTCCTGTAAAAGATGAGGATGTGAACTGTTAAGTTAAAGTGTTTTTTTTTCTGTCCTTCTGACTCTCATTTTACACCCCTCTCTAGCAGCTTTCACCCAAAAACTCGGAATTCGTTAAATATTCAAAGAAACCGGATTGATTTGAGTTTCATTACTCGACATTTGTAGTTTTGAGATAATTCATTTTATTTTGATCTTTGATGAATGGAACCAGATTGATTTGGCAGAGTCTTTCTGAGATTCCCAGGCTAATCCGATCAGTGGAAGATTTGAGATTTAGGTGACTAACAAAACAGCGTAAAATGTTTTTTTTTTCGGGAAAAATACCCTTTATGGATTAGTACAGTCCCAAACTTCATTGCCAATCGACCCCAACCCTCGCTGTCTTTTGAGTATCTGGTAGTATTGGTATACTTGGAATAAAAATCAAATAACCCAAGTGATTTACTAATCATTTCAGGGTTCGATCTACGAAATCCAAATGTTGACAAATTGAAAAGCCGTTAACTTCTGTCTATAATTCCGCAAGAATTCAGTTCTATCTGCTCTCCAGAGACCGAAAATTCCGAATTTTTGAAAATCGAATCTCGGTTATGCATTATGCGGCACTAAGTATGAAAATTAGCAAGAGAAATGTGTTTTTTGTATTGATGATTTTTAATCGGATATAATTAGAGATGACGTGCACAATCCAGGAAATTAATTTGTTTTTGAAACCTGTTGCAGAGCGTGATATTTGAAGTTACATACGATTAAGTGCACGTTGTAAAGTGTACTACAAAAGAATGTAAATATTATTCAAAGCACAAGATCACACTATTAGAAGAGTAAAACTAGATCAGTCCAGTTCGAAACTATTTTAGGATTCGGCGCTTGGATTGTTCCATCTCTTTGCAGGATATTTATTCACTATCACGTACACATGTATTCGTATTCTGACGTGGTTCTACGAAACTGTCGAACAATTCCCGTCAGCCTGTATAAATAAGCAGTATCGATTCGTTCACAGCGTGTTCCTCAGTGCAGTCGGTCGTTTCACCTTTCAGCTGGATACACTCACGCGGATCCTGGATTCGGGTGAAAAACCCCGGGTGCACGTGAGCAAGCGCCCATACAGCCGCCTGTCGTGCGCGCCTCGACCTCACCACCGCTCCAAAAAACACCATCGAACACTCTTCGCACCGCCACTGTGCAAGCGTTCTCGACTTACCCCCCGTCCGTGCAATTTTCCGTCGGTACGGTTCGGTGCCTCGCAGCGTCCGCGACGGGGATCTGTTTCGTTGCGTTCGCGAGCGAGGCCTCTACACGAAAACCGTCGTTCCCGGTGTTTTTGTCGTTATTGGGAACATAGGCGCGTCATTTGCTGCGACGCTTTCGTCAGGATCCTCTGGCTCGGCTTTACGAATTGTTTTAAGGTGGAAACCTCGCGATTTGCTGCTTCCCTGGAATTTTTCTCTCCTCTTGGATCCGTTCACCCTTTTCAATTAGTAAACCTCTTCAAAAATTGTCCTCTATACCTCAAACAGCCGTCTTAATGTTCTCAAGCTCAATTCCTAGAAGTCGCACTTCCTGGATCTCTCTGGACCTATAAAATCTGACTCATCACGACCTCTTGTTACCAAAGAAAACTTCACTGGTATGCCTTTCTATTGCTTGCTTATTCACCACCTCCCCCCGCTTCGACGTCATTCTCACAGTCCTATGAAGAAACATATTACACCTTCGTAAGATTAATGTCCAGCTGCTTTTTCAACTAATGTTTTACCGCATTGTTGCTTCGAATCTATACTGCTTGTTACATTACACCTACGCGAATTTGCCTAGGTCCTGTGCTCGCACTCGTCCTCACGACCAAGTGCATATGACCTTTTCCCTCAAGCACTATGCCTCGTTACTCTGTTTGAACTCGGATGGTGCACAATTGCCTTGTGAAATGAACATTTTGGCCAGATTTAAACTCATAAGACCGCGATTTCCTGGTTCCCAGTCTGAGTTCTGCTTTTTTGCAATCCCTATTCCCTCTTAGTCACGGCTCAATTTCGAAGAAACCAGTTCTCACTCCATGCCTGTGGAGTTCTGTTGTAGCACACCTCAAAGAGCGCACCATGCAATCATATTTCAGTTCTTTGGAAGAAAAAATAAGAGATATCCCTCAGACAATACCCGAATTGAAACCCCGTGTCATTGACGCTCCAGTTGCTAAAATGGGAGGGTCTGGGGTGTCCTTGAATTGCTGCCTAGACCCCTATACAAAAAGTGAACAGCAACCGAATAGCAGTTCGAATGACACCCCAACCCCCTCCCCCTCCGTTTTGGCAGCTACGCAAACCCTCATAGACGTGGAGCTTCAAGTCGGGAATTTCTTAGCCGTCTTCAATACGTACACTGGCAGACGCAGAAAAGCACAGCCAGAGAGAAGTTGGAGAAAAAATGGGATCTACGTCATTTAGTGAAATCGAATAGCCAGAATTTCAGAAGTAGCATCACCGAAAAATATTAATTTGGATGTATAGGAGGTAAAAATAAACTGATGCAAGCTTATTCATAAAGTGCTTTTGAAAAAAATGACGATCCATTCTTGAGAGAGAGGGGGGGGGGGAGGCTGCGTGCTCTACATCTCCAATCACATTTACTTTTTTTCTATGGGGATTCCATATTTTTTCCAAATGTTCTTAAATTCACCTTATTAAAATTCTCAACCCTTTAATTCCAATTTACTTTCGAATTACAAGCCAGTCTCAATCATAAAGTATTACTGACAAAAATTAACGACATTGTTACACCATTACCCATTATTATGGACCCAGAAAGTGGAAGAATAAAAATGTGGCCTAGTCTTACAGAACTCTGCGTGGTTTGCTTGAAACACTACAGTTGCAGCCGTGGAATCTGAAAATTTTCGTGGGACTTGCGGGTTTCTCACACAGCCGCTTTGAGAGTGAATGATTTTGGAAAAGGAATGTATATCCTATATGTATATTCTATCCCAGAAACTTGGTCAAAACGTTGCCGGAAGCCTTCCTGGACTACCTGAAGGAGATCACGGGGGACGTCGTGAAGTGAACCCCTAACACTGCATCGCAGAAACTGCAGAACAGAATCTGCTCTTAACTTTAGATCTCCATCGGAGTGGAACCAGCGATAGGGACGGACTGCAATTCTGCCACTGAGCTATCCGGGCTACTTTGGGAGGGTGTTTGTTAGATAAGTGCAGCGGTCGTAGGGGTAGGCAGCATAGTATTTGCAAGAGCTGGAAACCGGGCGAGATTCGAACCTTGGGTCACCAGAACGGCGAACAATCGCTCTAACTACTATGCTACGCGAATTAGCAATCCGCGTGATCCACTCGCAAAGCAACCATTTTGATCTACACAGAACGTTGCCGAGGCCAAATTCATAAGAATTATGAATTTTCCTGTTAGTTCCATTTATTTTCCGATGGAGATCATAATGTGACGTCTTCAGAGAAGGTGAATAGAGAATCTAATCGTAAGAGGAGAATAAATAATAACCTGACAGTGAGAGAACTGGTATAGGCGATGTAAGAAGACTCAAGAGTTTTTCGATGGAACCACTCACCCACTCAATTTGATATTTACCACACGGACATTATTATTATTATTATTATTATTATTATTATTATTATTATTATGATTTACTACTCGGATATCTGACATTTATCACTGTGTCTCGTCAAATAACAACAATTTATACTGGGCGCGTGCGTCAGACGCGCGTCAAATGCACAAATGTCGATGAAAAAATGCAAGGCTGCTGCGAGAGCACAAACGCGTGCGTCTAAGCCGCGTCAGGTTTGCGTCAAGGCCTATATGTAAATGCTCCTGATGGGGTTTCCAAGTACTCAACGTTCTCCTCTTGCTCATGTCAGTTTCAATTGCACCAGGTATGACCGCACGATCACCACAAAGAATGGCGACACTTTTAGAAAATTGCCAAAAAAGTAAAGTGCAGTGACGGCGAATGCGAGCGATGAGAGTGCGCGGACAGCGAAAACGCTCAGACGCACAGCGATCACAGTCCACTTTTTAATATGTTGGTTTTTTATCGGGATTTACGACCGTCTCAGCACGACGTTCACAAGAAATACACATGAACCGCGCGATTTGCAAAGCCTTACGTCAACATTCGCGCACGCCATGTCGCAGCACGATTGTGCGCGTTGACACGTTGAGTTGACGGATGATCGATACTAAAAATTGCTTTGTTTCCCGAAGAACAACCTTTATAAGATGGCGCAGTGTAAAACAACTTGAGACAGGTATGGATCGAAAGGAGCTACGTTTTATTAGCGAAATGTGCCAAGCCTTTAATTTCCGTGATTTTCTTTTCACGCTCGATTGAGGGTAAAATTTCATCAACAGAGCTTTCTACCCAAATCATGGGTGAAAAAAATTTTCCCTGATTTAAGGTTGCACTGCTAAAAATGTCTTGGTTCTGTCTACGTCCCTTGATGATTATATGTGTTTTCATCTCAGTACGTATTCATCTTATCACTTGCTCTCATAATTTTTAACACGAACAGTCACCTTCTCGATATTTTTTACCTGGGAGAGGAGCTTCTTCTAGGACATTCACTATGATGAAAAAAAAACAATATGTAACTATTTAATTTCATTTATGAAAAATCCTAAAAAATATACGCATCCTTGAAGATAGACTTTTACGGTGCCAGCTTTCTCAACAGGTGAATCTCCACACATTCAAGCTGCGAAATTTTCCTCAAAACCGACATTTGACGCAAATCCATGCCTCTTTATAGCGGCTATGGCAATCCATGAACAATTTGGCTTCTCTTTTTACCTATGCTGGAAGAATTCAGATATCCTGACCCATTCGCTGCGCTCACCACATGTTCGATTGAGGAAGGAAATGCTTATATCAATAAAATGTGTGGATACGCAGAAAAACAGCTTTTCAAGGCGCAGGCGGTAAAAAATTGTAAACCACGGGAGTCTTCTGTATGTTTCTATGCGTATCAATTTTCCTGCGGTAGGTAATGCGAAGTAAAAAAATACCTAGCAAATCATTCTGCATATTACAAGGAAGTAACGGAAGGATTAGAAGTAGAAGTAAAGGAAGGATTTTCAAAGTCTGAACTAACAACAAATTTTAATCACAACCCTTTTATTAAGTTATAATATGTGGTTGCAAAACGGAAATCATCGTAAGTATTGATACAATCATATTTTTTTCTTCG
This sequence comes from Ancylostoma ceylanicum, assembly GCA_000688135.1. Lineage (NCBI taxonomy): Eukaryota > Metazoa > Nematoda > Chromadorea > Rhabditida > Ancylostomatidae > Ancylostoma > Ancylostoma ceylanicum. Next base: position 81,271 of record JARK01001460.1, on the reverse strand, counting down.
CAGTGGAAATGGTTGTTTCTGACGCTGAAAAAGGCAATCGTTGTTGAGAAGAAGTCATAAAAATGCAGAGAAGGACAAAAAAGTAGTAAAATTTTGAAGTAATGAATAATTTTCCAGATCCAGCAATAGTTTTTCTTAGTGTCTGTTTTGAATGCGGGCAAATGAGATTTATAAGAGACGACTAAAACTCTTCCAACATAACTATAGATTAAAAATCAGATGCGTTCTATTTAATTATTTATTTGTTTTATTGAAGGATTGGGTAAATAAAGAATGATGAATCATCTGCGAGAAATATTTTACGCTATGACGCAAAGAATCTTTTTTTTAGAATTCACAGTTATACCCTAACACAAATTTGCGGAACACTGTTTGAAGGACAGGCCACATGTCCAGAACATGATGTGTCCACGAATGCCAATGCGCCTATTCGTCACACTCCTTCGCTTTGTTGATATTTCTTCAATATTTTCATTTTTGAAAGGAAATTTTCATGAATGTTCTCTCGACCATTCGGCGTAAACATTTGAGTAGCTCACAAGGGAAGGATACTTCATCAGTATCGCCTTCCGTGGCGAGGTGTATTTTGCCGTACGCAGCTGGCGACGCTGGTTCCAAATCTGTTTTCATCTTCTCCTAAAAATGTCTCTGTAAGAAGTTAACCCGTTTTTCCAGGAACGCTCACGTAGGGCGCACGAGGTTGATCTATCAGGTGGGTCGTGGCGCAGTGGTAAGTTTCTCGCTCTTCAGGATCAACATCGCGAGTTCAGTTCCCCTCACAACCAGCTGTCTTGCATTTTCCTTCCACGTACTATTTTCCTTTTAAAATCCATGCTATGCATTTCTAAAGGGTTTTCCACCTACAAAATGATCTTTTTGAAGTTTGGAAACATTTGGAAGGATTCTCACCACTCCGATTTTGGAAACAATGACAGTGCTGATTTTACCACGTGCACAAAGATTAAACTTCAATAGTTTATGCGCATTTATGGTAGAATATTACAAAACGACTATAACGAGGTCTTTTTTACTCGCTGCTATTCTGTTTCGAGCAGTTTGTAATATTCTACCATAAATGCGCATAAACTATTGAAGTTTAATTTTCATGCACGTGGTAAAATCAGAACTGTCACTGTTTCCAAAGTCGGAGTGGTAAGAATCCTTCTTAATGTTTCCAAACTTCAAAAAGATCATTTTGCAGGTGGAAAACCCTGTAGAAATGGATGCCATGGATTTTCAAAGGAAAATAGTACGTGCAAGGAAAATGCAAAGCAGCTGGTTGCGAGAGGAACTGAACTCACGATGTTGATCCTGAAGAGCGAGAAACTTACCACCGCGCCACGACTCACCTGACGCATCAACCTCGTGCACCCTACGTGAGCGTTTCTGACATGGAAAAACGGGTGTAACTTCTCACAGAGACATTTTTAGGAGCAGTTGAAAACAGATTTGGAATCAGCGTCGCGAGCTGCGTGCAGCAATATACACCTCGCCACAAAGGGCGATACTGATTAAGTATCCTTCCCTTGTCAGCTAAACCCAGTAACCCATGTTCCAAGGGTAAATCTGGCCCGTATCCAATGCGTTACATTTTACCTAGCCTAATAAACAAGCTTTAGCGGATGTGTTGGTCTTGGCTGGAATATTCTCCTACCATTAAAATTTATCCGCGGATATTTCTTTCCACTCATATCAACCATATCAGGATATTTTCCCCGGTTGATTCATATTTGCTTACGATGACCATCAGCACTATCATCGATTCGTTTTTTTTTCGCTAACGCACCGCATTGCGCCGAAAAATGAATGTGTGGAAATCGGAAAATCGGAAATTGGGAATTGTAGATAGCAGGATGGATAAATTTAGCTGTATTAAATTAATATATAATATATAAACATATCCTGTAGGGGTGCAGTCCTTCCATTGTACGAGTTCATTACTTCTACTCCACGAACATGCTATAGACTACGAGGAATCGCGGGATGAAAGGGCGTTGGATGTTGCTGTTACATCCACCTCCACTTCGTGGAAGTGCACGATAGGTGCAGGTTAAATATTGTGGTAGAGGACAATGGAGCAACGAGTAGTTACTCTCATGAACAGCAACACAGGCTCAGCAAAAAAATCTGAGAAATTTCTGTATCACTGTAAGCTAACCCAGCATTAGTCTATACATCACTGTGGAAATTTAACATGATAAATAGATAAAAATAATAAGAAATTAAAGGAAGTAAAATTTCCCTCTTATAAAAGAATTTTATCCTTGAACTATGTCAAGTCCCGTTCCTGATTCTTCTGTTTTACAATTACAAACGTGTTTTTTTTTCTAAAATTATGGCACACCTTCACGGTGTATGGAATAAATAAATGAGTAAGTAAGTAAATAAATAAATAAATAAATAAATAAATAAATAAATAAATAAATAAATAAATAAATAATGATAAATTCTGATACTCAACAGTGCATACTTTCACTAGGAGACTAAAGCCAGCATGCATCAATGAGATTACCCAGGGTAAACGTGTTGACGCCACACAAATTCAACATGTTAACCCTAGTAAACTCAATGATAAATCCAGGCACAAGGCTGTTGTGATAACGTAACGAATTAAGATTTGATTTAATTATTTTCGAGGTTTCTATCGATCCTTACTCGTCGGCTGACCGGACGGATTGACGGATTAACGAAATTTCCGAAACTTCCTTACATTTATCATTTGTTAGGGGAAAATATAGGAGTATTGGAATACATGTGGGCAGTCCTTGATCCATCTTATTACAAATTCATGACGTGTACTACTACAATAGTTATTGATTCACAATACAAGCGGCATTCACGCGTGTGTCGCCATCCGTAAATAAGCTTCACTCTTATCGTGTAGACGTGCATGAATGTCTGATTTTAGTATCTCATTTCCTCGTTTTTTTCCTTTTACACCAGTGACAAAGCGGGCTTTTGAATTCACTGTTAATGAATTTTGATGACGATATATTCATGAAAAATTCATGTGATATTTGGTCTATCTATTTAGGTAGTTGAGGCAGATTTTTTTTTGAAATTTATACATAGGAAGTGGTCATTTATTCATTCATGCAATGTAGAGCTGCACCCTTACTTGAAAAACGATACATAGCGAAAATTTTTCATAGCATAGTATCTACTAGCTGATATCTGCCTAAAAAAGAGGAAGTTCATGAAAGGTTCTCATTTAGTCGACATTTACTGCTCCTCCTTTCCGTTCGCCAAGGGTCACCATTGGATTTGTTCAGGGTTAAATTCAAATTTAAATTCCCGGGGGACCTACTTTTTTAACCTAGTTACCCGTATATGATAGAGGGAACGAAACGGGCAAATAGGTGAAATACCTTGTGAGGTTTCTACAACTTTGTTAATTCAAAATCTTTTCATAACATTGACAATTTTATTGACTTCAAAAGCCCTAGTAGCCCTACTTGTCCTGCTTTTGGATAATAAAAAATGATCCTGGATAGGGAGATTTGTGGCTTTTTTTGCCTGTTTTAGAAGGAGAACGGCCTGTCTCCACATCATGGGCTGAGTCACCCTTATAAAAATGAATTCGCTTAACCAGTCATTGCGGATCCTTTTCTTGTGATACTATGCTTTCTCCCAATACTATTCTTTCTATCCTTCGTGTTTGTTTCTTCACGGTATACAGTTGAATTTTATATTTTCATAAATAAATATGTAAATAAATACGTAAATAAATAAATAAACAAATGAGTAAATGCGAGATTATTATATGCGAGGAGACTTATTACCTATATGTACCTAGGGCTTGCTCAAGTCTACCTACTGGTTCACTTGTGATGTGATATTTAACATCTCACTGCTAACAAAATAAATAAATAAATACGTAAATGAATATATGAATTTCACAATAAATACCACACTAAAGTCTAAAGAAGGCATTTTATACGGAAAGCTCGGGAATAGACGAGTTTAGGAATCCTCAGTGATTGGCTAAAAGAAAGAAAAATCAAAGTATAAACGAAAAATGCTGTAAAGGGTGCAGAATTTTCCCCAACACCTGAATGCATCACTCGTTGAGATTACCCAGGTTAAACGTGTTCGCGCCCGTACCAACGATGGGTAAATTAGGAGAGTGTTAATAAGCTACCCTGAGTGATCTCAATAATGCATGTAATTTCTAATTCAAATCTACAACACTCAAAACTTTTCTGTAGAGATAATAAATTTCATATGTTATGAAAATTCGATACATTAAGGATGCTGCATGTTCTCAGAAAAAACTGTTCGGGGAAATTCATTAACATAATCGTATACGAATAGATGCAAAAAAATGCATTTCAAGCCGTTATTTCCTCTTTTTCCCTTTTCCAAAGCTAACATTGGGCTCTAATTGAATGTTTTGTGAGAAAGTGGCACTACCCTCCAGGCAATTTCTCTTTGCACTTGCACTTTATCCTAAGCTCTCATCACTATTCTTTTCCTGCTTCCGTGCGCTTATTTTCCAGAATTTTCAGAGCGTATTCGTGAAAATTTCGTAATTCTCCCTTACTTTAGTTATAATTCCAGGAGCTGGAACTATGATGATTCGTTCCATACATCAACAAGCGTAAGTGCTTGCAAAGCTTATGCATCCAAACCAGAAAAATCGATACTTCGATCGATATATGACAAATGTTTGGATTTCAGGGTGAAAACGGGTGTCAGAGCAGTGTCGACAACTGCTCCAGCTCTCATTCATGGCGATAACGTGGATCTTAGTGATCCGAAGCAGATGGCACTGCACAAGCTCTACCGACCGGAACGAGTCACACCAGCTAAAAGGGGTGTAGATCTACTGAAAACGCCACGATTGAATAAAGTAAGATTCGGAGCAATCTATCATTTTTCCTTCCTTCTCTACCTGTCTTTTCTTGCGGGAAATCAAGAAAAAAAAAAGGCAAAATTATTGAGGTTTCTGTATGCAAAATGTCCCCGCAATAGGAACCCATCCCTTGCCCTATCTGTATATATAAAAATGAATGTCTGTATGTATGTGTGTGTATGTATGTGTGTGTGTGTGTGTATGTATGTATGTTCCGAATAGAAATCGCGGAGAGTTAACCAATCGGGACCAAACTTTGCACACATAAACAACTCGGGCCGGCGGAGGTTTTAGGCTACCTTAGGTTATCGATTGATTATTGATTTATCGATTTTATTGATTTTTCGCAATTTTCGCCCAAGGGTCGGTGAGAACATGTCTACTGGGGTTATCGAATACGCTGAGCACGAATATGACAACCGTTTTGCGCCAAGTATTGATTTATCGATTTTATTCATTTTTCGCAATTTTCGCCCACGGGTCATTGAGAACATGTCTACTGGGGTTATCGAATACGCTGAGCACGAATATGACAACCGTTTTGCGCCAAGTATTGATTTATCGATTTTATTGATGTTTCGCAATTTTCGCCCACGGGTCGGTGAGGAGATGTCCACTGGGGTTATTGAATACGCTGAGCACGAATATGACAATCATTTTGCACCAATTTGATTAATTTTTTATACCGGTTATTCTGTTTCCGTGCGGGGGTGGCGAAAGGGCTACCGAGAATACTTAACATGATGGTCATCGACATGTTCGTGGGCAGTTCGAGTGAATGTATTAGTATCAATAACTATCCGCATCAGTGTGAAAAGCCGGGGGTAGAGAACTTCCGAGCGAAGCCGGGTATACCGTCTAGTAGACTCTATAGAATTTCATCTCTGAATTGCTCTAGGAATGAATATCCGGGATTTTTTGGAAGAATATTCAGGGTATGGCATTCTCGCTCTACGAGCGTCAATATCTCGGTATTCATGGTCTCCTACCGCCAGCTTTCATGACAGAAGAGCAGCAAGCGTATCGAGTGATGGCAAAGCTTCGCAAACAGCCCGACGATCTTGCTAAGTTCGTGAAAAAACTGGGATTTTAGCTTGTACTGCATCGCGAGTGAAAAGGGGGCGGAGCCTTTGTTGCCGGATTGGTTCACGCAAACAATTAGGCCCTCTTTATCGTGGACTCGTCTTCATTTCATTACATTCAAATTTTTGCATAATTTTGCACATTGTACTCACAAGCGAGAAGAGAAACGCTTCACATTGGAAAGTGGGAAGTGATATTCATATGCACCAATCATGCAACAGAGACACCGCCCATTTTTTCCCACGGCGTCCAACCAGCGATCTTGATGTCATAAAATTGAAAACATTCTCTCAGGTACATCCAGTTGGACGCGTTGCAAGATCGAAATGAGAAACTCTTCTACCGCGTGCTATGCGACAACGTCAAAGAACTGCTGCCAATTGTCTACACACCTACAGTAGGATTAGCTTGTCAAAAATTTGGATTCATTTACCGTAACCCAAAGTGAGCGGTCGCGATCTCAGGAAGAATGACTCTTCTAGGATGAATGAATGTCATCTTTAAGAGGTCTCTACGTAACGATCAACGACAACAGCATTAGTAAAATCTATCAAATTCTCAGCAATTGGCCGACACAAAATGTTCAGGTAAGGCTGGATGGTTAGTAGGTCCTGCACGGAATTGAGATAGTCGTTGTAGGCGATTGTAGTCACCGATGGTGAGAGGATTCTTGGACTTGGTGATCTCGGCACCTATGGAATCGGTATTCCCGTAGGAAAGCTGGCGCTCTACGTTGCTTTAGCCGGTATTCAACCGGAATGGTGCTTACCCGTCATTATTGACGTTGGTACGGATAATCAGGTGCTGTCGACTAAGCGTTTTGTCTCTGGAGACTACTTTTGCTGGATATTTCAGCAGGATCCATAATAATAATCAACAGGTTTTCAGGGTTTACTTAATGATCCATTCTACACTGGACTACGGCGAAAACGGGTTAGAGGGGACGAGTACGACTCGCTTATGGATAATTTTATGAGAGCATGCACAAAGCGGTAAGTCTACTTGTACATAATAATATATTCATGTTCAATTGCATTTCAAATTTAGTTTCGAAATTAATTTAAATCAATTTGATTTAATTTAGGTTCAACTTTCAGAATTTTCTTAATATGAATTCAGTTTCAAACAGCCTATTTTCTGGATCTTTAGCCATCCAGGTCCGATTTGGAGTAGACACAGGCTTATTCTCTCCCCATGACCAATCACGCTGACCGTTGTTGGTTTGCTTGGTTATCGTTCCATGAATTCCTGCCCTGTTGGACAGGCTAGCTTCGCAGAAAATTAATTTCTCTAGAAAATATCAAACATCAATTATGATAATGTTTTGAAATTTAGTTTATTATTATTTTGGAATTTTTGATTACTCATTCTCAATGATCCATCTATATTATAATTTTTTTGAAAGTAAGGTATTTTCTGGATAAGGTTCCGAGTGGTAGGGTACCTTGGAAGCCTTCCCATCTCTTCCGCCAGTTATTATAAAAGCAAAATATCGAAGCGTCGAAATCCCTCTAGATAGTGTACTGCAGTCGAACGAGCTTATCCCTTATCCTTTACAATTTTGATTTTTGACCTCTTGCAAAAAATTTGAACCCATAAAAAATTTCTGGCTTTGCACCTACATATATCGTTACAGATTCGGTCGAGACACCCTCATCCAATTCGAAGACTTTGCCAATCAGAATGCCTATCGTCTTCTGGATCGATACAAGAATGAATACTGTGTATTCAATGACGATATCCAGGGTGAGTTCATACTAGATGCTGGGTAATCTTCCCAAAAGCTCAATTAAAATTCAGGCACCGCCGCTGTTGTCGTTGCTGGCCTCATGGCTGCTACAAGGATCACTAATAAAGAATTCCGCGATCACAAGCTCGTCTTCTTCGGTGCTGGGGCGGTGAGTTGGCCAAAAACTAGGGATGTTACCACCGCCAAATAGAATCTGTTCAGGCAGCAACCGGTGTGGCCGAATTATGCGTCAAAGAGATGGTGGAAGAGGGTCTGACTGAAGAAGAAGCATGTTCACGGATTTATCTCATGGATATTGGTGGACTGGTTACAAAGCATCGATACAATAATTTGCCGGATCGTCATATTAAATTTGCTAAGGTACTAGGATAGATTTTGAAATTAAGTCACATTACGGATGAGACACCGGGGACTCACTAAACTAAACTTCAAAAGAAATTGTCACAAACTCGTAAATTTAAGGAGTTATCACTTTCAGGACATGCCAGATACAAAGAATTTACTGGAAGTTGTGAAGACCGTACAGCCAGATGGGATTATTGGTTAGTCCAACTAACTATCCTGAAGATACTGGAATAGCGAAACCCCCTCCCTTCCCATTTACATCAACTGCCGTATTTTGAGGTGCTTCGACCGTAGCCGGATCGTTCACAGAGGAAATCATCAGCGAAATGGCTAAGATTAATGCACGACCGATCATCTTCGCACTGTCAAATCCAACAAGTAAAGCCGAATGCACAGCAGAGGATGCCTACAGAATAACCAATGTGAGATTTCCTCTTTTTTATGGGTATGTATCAACGTGAGGGAAAAAGGGGCGTAGTCAGGCGACTGTGATTGGTGCACTCAGGCTGCCCGCCACGCCCATCTGTTTGAAGTCGAACGGCGTCAATCCCATGACACATGGTCTATTTGTGCTTAGCGCCATCCGAGTCAAACAGGTGGGCGTGACAGACACCCGAATGAGCCAATCAGAGTCGTCTGGCTACGCCCCTTTTTCCCTGACGATGATACACCCCTTTCCTGTCAGTTCAAATTACTAAGTAATTTTTTAATTAGTCACAAAAAATTAATTCAATTAGTCACGAAAAGTACTCTTTGAGATCCTACTTCTTTTGCCATCAAAGCCTTCCATTTGAAATAAAAAACATTTTCACAAAAGTAAAACATAGCGATAAGCGGGAAAGAAAGTGTATTAATTTTTTTTATTTTTTATTTTTAATCTAATTATAGACTTGGAGGTGGGTGTCATCATAACCACCTTTTCTAAATACTTTATAGTGATGATACAGTGAACATCGGTGACGATGGCTTTCCGCGGCCTTGAAAAGCACGCGACGCGACCGCACCGCTCACGATGGAATCATCGCCGCAGTGACGTATCTAGATTTTCTTGACAACACTAATAAAAAACTGCCTAACTATCGAGAAAACCTCATAGTTTGCTGCCGCGGAGAGGGTTCCAGCTCGAGCGGCGCGGTCGCGCCGCGTGCTTTTCGAGGTCGCAGAAAGGCCACCGCCACTGACGCTCCCGGAATCCATCCGACGTCTCCGAATGAGCAGTACCCTGGTTGAATGCTATGAAAAAGTACAGCCCAACAACCACTGATCATTTTTTCCAGGGATCCGTTCTGTTCGCATCCGGCTCTCCATTCGACAACTTTGAGATGGATGGTAGGATATTCAAACCTGGCCAAGGCAACAACTCCTACATTTTCCCTGGAGTGGCTCTGGCTGCAATTCTATTCAAGGCCAAGCACATCCCCGACAAAGCGTTCCTGCTTGCAGCTCGCGTAAGTCATTCCACTTTTGAGGGTTGAACAAAATCGAGTTTATTTTTTTCAGCGTTGCTCAAATTTCGTGACAGAAAAATCACTCCTGACCTATGCGCGGTTGTATCCTCGGTTGAAGGATATCCGGGAGCTATCAGTGTTGATAGCCATCGATGTGGGTTTCTTCACATTTCTTCTTAACAAATTCCGTGGACGAGTGCAGTAAAACTGACTTTGGGTCAATCGCGATTTGCTCACTGGCACCATCTAGCTACGGCGACGCGCTGCAGCCGCAACGCGGTTCTAGTGCGATCACACGGTGGTTATAACACGTTTTTACACGCACCCTCTGGATGAAGGGAGACAGACGGTTTGGGTCTGTCTACCGCTGCGGGTCAACACTATCATGACGAGGATTTGCAGTGCGCTCGTCCTTACATGTCCTAACACGCTCAAACACAGTCGGAATGGATTCTCCCTGTGGCTTTTACCCAGGAAGTGCATGCTAGAACGTGTCAGAATTGAATTGTGGTTGCATTGGCAACGCGTTGCAGTTGCGCTGCGTTGCGGATGCTAGGCGGTGATAGGAAAGGAGCCAAGAACTGTTCAGGATGACCAGTGAATAATTGAACTAAAAGCAATTTATTGGAAGTGAATAATTAAAATAAAGCAATTCACTGGAATTCGAGCTATTTTTTTAATTTTTCATTGAAATTCCGGCCGTGCAGAAGCACAATGTGGCTAATACCCAACTTTGATTTGCACCCTCCACCCCCTTGTGCACACTCCTGCATCACAGAACACTGATCTTTTGGTCTGTCGCGCTGCACCACCAATCCACGCAGCGCGGTAGGTCAGCTTCGGGGTGTGATTGCCTGGATTCGTCGGTACTGATTTTTCGTCTGTGTTTTCCTTCGGATATGAAAACAAATACACAGAAAAAGGATAGAAACATGTGAAAAACACCACCGCTGGCGGAGTACGAGGTGATCTGCCCGCCTCGCTGATGTGGTGCGGCAGACCACGAGGGCGGTATTCCAACATGCAAAAGTGGTTGACCGGCACTGTAGGACATTAATAAGGTCTTTACAGTTAAATAAATTATTTTTAGATTGGAAACTACCTATACAAACACAATCTCGCCACCTTGCATCCAGAACCTGAGGATAAGGTGCGTTCAATGACACCGCCGTTACCTGAGTAACATGACAGGTACTCCCCAACCCTTTCAGGAGATGTTCATCCGACAGCAAATCTACAGTGTTGAGTACGACGAGCTCATCAATAAGACATATGACTGGCCTTCTAAGGATATGAAACACGGTTTCCCAGTACCTGTCATGGAAAGGACGTCCATGGACGACGAGTGAAGAATGTCCCGTATATTTCCTGTGCAATTTCCTATTTTGTTAACCTTACATATAGCTTTGGTGATGCGATTTCAAATGTCTTCCAGAAATTAGCCGACTATCTGCTTGGTAATTTCGAAACGTCATATCTTTCCATAATTTTTAGCCTTACGATGTCGCTTGTTATTAGTTTCTAGTTGCCTTCAGGGCATAATTAAGTACCCAAACGTGTTTTCGACAACGAGTTGGCATTACTATCGAATGCTAAGTTAATTGTAATTTTTAAAAGCATTTAATGTTATATCAGTAATCGGACTTAATTTTTAGCTGCATATTTCGATAGCTTCTTTATACTGTTTGGCATCTATCCAAGATAATTACGTAAATAGATGCTCTCTAGGAATTTTCATAACTAGTGATTTTTAGGATAATAAGTGAGGAATTTGAGAGCGCTTGTCATAAAGGGTGTTCCTTCGTTTGATTTATACTAAGAAACACAGAAACTGTGACTGGTATTGCTCTCATTCGCTAAATAAAACCATTTTAGCCTAGTGTTATGCCCTTAGTCATCAATGTCACGAAGTTTTTCTGAGAAATTGAGAATTCTGGAGGAATATCCTTCGATTAATCATATTCAACAAGCCGCTAAAAGGGACTGGGTGTGGAGCGTTATACCTGGAAAACCTGGCCCTGCCAAGCCTTGCGACTGGTACTTTGCATGAATTGACCAATAACGGAGCTTGACCACGCCCCCCCCCCTCTGCGTACATAACGCCCCATACCCAAAAAAACTTGCTCCTAAAGGCAGCGTCAAATCACATTCTAGGGTTCTCTTGTACCACTACATAGAATCGTCTGAAGGTGCTGATTACGACAATTTACATTACTTTCTGGATAAATGCCCTAGGCCCAGTTTTGAGGCATTTTCCTCAGGAGAGTTAAGGCGGGGCCAGGAGAAGCGTGAGACATCTGTCACCCATGCTTCACTTAATTTGTGTCGCCCCCCGTGGCTAGTAGACTTTTGACTGGATAGGATTTTTTTCAAATAGCGAACACTTTGAATGAGTCAATTTTTTAACTTTCTGGAATACACGGCATATCGAATGCCTCAATTTTTGGGCCATTTTGGAAAATAGATATTCCGGGTCACTCCAACATTACTATATGTATTTCAAACTCAACTGGAACAAGGCAAATGTGGCAAATTGCTCTCCCGAACTTGCCATTCCCTAAATTTCTACCGCAAAAAGGGGGTGTGGACCTGGAGAGGGCGGCGTGACCTATCTCCGCGATTGGTCAATTCACGCCACCAGCCAATCGTAGAGCTCGGCTCCGCCCCACGTTTCAGGTATAACGCGCCACATCCCGAAATAATGAGATGGGTGTGAAGCGTTATAGCTAAAAACTGCGGTACGGCCGAACTCTGTGAATGGTCAATTAAACCCACTGGCCAATCGCAGAGCCAGTTCTCTCCGATCTCTCCACCGTGCGCCCAAGTGAATTCAGGGACGAGTTTTCCGCTATTTTTGCAAGGGTTTGTGTCTATAATTCCGGCCAAAGTTTTATGAAGACCCTACCTGTGTAAGAGTCTTTAACTTTATAGAAACCTATTTTACTTGTAGTTAAAGATTTAGTTGGTGAACTGTCGAGATATTTAACACGATAAGTGAATAAATAGATAAATAAGTGAATAAATGGATGAGTAAATAAATATATAAACGAAGGGATAGGAGTGAGGGCTGCTTCAGAACAATATCCATGCAATTTAATATATATTAATTTCTAGTTAATTTGAAAAGCGGTAACTGACGTAAGTTTTACCGTACATGACGGGGTAATCAGGTCGTCGGACTGCATAACAAACTTCCTCCGCTTGCCGGATTTTGAGAACCTGGTTCTGCCAAATGGGCCTTTCTTTGAAGGTTTACCACGAGGCTTTGGTTCCTCAAATTTTCTGTCGTCCAGACTCCAAAGTCCACTTCTTGCGTCTTAAAAAAAACGACAATAAGAAACTCGAGAACCTGATAGTGCAGCCTACAAAGCGATTCTGGGTAGGGTAAAAGGTGTACAGGATCAAAAACCAACCGCTAATGCTCTGTGATCTCAAAGTGTTCGTATTGAACAACGAGGAGAGAGCTGCATTGAGTTTCCGCTGCTGTGAAACTTTACTTTTTGTTGGTGAAGCAGGACATTTCTGAAAAGTTATAATAATGTGGAAAATTAAAGAGTGAGAAGTAAAATTAACAGAATTGACGTTTCCAATAAGATAAAAATACTGCTCTTTTTTCTTTTTCTAAATGGCGCCCTTTTTTTGTTACGGGAGGTATACCATTGGTACTACCATATGTAAATGAACACATTGCGAGGGACGTGAATCGAGTCGTGAAAGCATCAATGTGACTGATATAACAAAGCTGATATTCCGACCACCGCCGAACTTGAACCGAATTTGAAGAGCCTGCTAACATCGCGGAGGATGTATGAAGATAAATGTGGTCTGAAGAAATGTACCTACTGCACAGAAAAGGAAATCTGCCAATTGCGACAAACTGTGTGTTTTTTTTTTCAACATGCGAGGGATGCCGACAAAAGTATATAGGAGAGACTTCGCGACCTCTCTATAAACGACTGGATGAACACGTGAGAGCGTTGCGCAATCCTTCCTCCTACCCGAACAGTAGCTTTTCACGGCACCGCACCCTATGCCACACACACGAACATCCGCCGGCGATCCGAGCTACTGTATTACACCGCTCACTGGAGGCTCCGCTAGAAAGGAAGTTACTAGAGGCCTTGGAGATAAAGCGACAGTCCCCTGAAGTAAACAACAAAGATGAGCTCATGGATGCTATGAGAGTTATCACATAAGGGTGGCGATTATGACCCCGTCATATACCATGTCGCAACTCTGGTAGCTCTCATTCGCTTAGGAAGTGTATTGTTGATCTGTCTTGTTATTGTGTGCCCTGTTTGGTTAGTTTGTATTGTTGGTGCTTGTTGATGTAGCCTGAATATTGTAAGCATGTTGTAGGTCTGAAGAAGGTGTTAGTACACCGAAAGCTCATCAGTAAAGCTATAACACGGGAGTCGTCAAAACAGAAGAACTATTCAATTGAAGTTTTTAAGCAGTGCAACTCACATAAACGTCAAGGTCTTCTTCTGGAATCGGCTCCGAAAACGGTGTTAGCTCCGGTGACCTCTGCTTTTGGGGAAGCGTTTTCTGTGACGCCTCCTGTAAAGAGCCGATCTTCTGCAGAAGTATACTAATCAGTCCTGACACAGGCAGAGTACTGCAGAGGACTGTGCTCCCACCTGCTGACCAGTAGTGTCCATACTCTTTGTTGTTGTACTGGTTTCTGAGTCCTTCGTCTTCTTCGCCCGACTCTTCTTTTTCCTTTTCTTTCTACTTTCGGATTTGCTAGCTTCCTTCGATACCTTAACGGACAAAACGATAATTACAGTAACATCGAAGAGATTTTCCCTCAATAACTTTCGAAAACGGTTATGAAGTAAGAAATTCATGTTGAAATCAAAGGAAGTGTGTGAATCCAGGGCACTGCTAACTGTGCATATCGACCCACAATGTCGATCGTCGTGAGAGGTGCGAGTCTCCAGAAAATTGCTTTTCCTAGGCGTATATAAACTGTCTCAAGGTTGCTACTCATAGCGCGAGATTTTAGTGGTCATCGCCATAATTATCGCTACCGCCATGATTGCTATGCTTACCGTCTATCCGAAACGACGGGACCGCCGAAGCGGACGTAGATCCAGAGGCGGCGCGGCTGTGGCGTAAGCTGTATGCTGCCACATCACAGCCGCGCCGTTCCTGCATCCCCGACCGCGTTGGCGGCCTCGTTGTTTTGAATTTAACTCAAAATCAATGTTTTCTTTCAAAAATCACCGCCGAGCTCTTCTTGTCCGCTTCTGTCAATCTACCCTCACTGTCTTCCTGTGTTCCTTGAGTTGATTCTTGTTTCTTGCTAGTGGATTTCAAATCGGTTCTCTATAAAAATTGCAATGGCACGTAATCGTTCCTGCACATGACTGAATCCTATGCCTCATCGCGTGAATAAGAATATCCCCATACTTCGCCAGTTCAAAATGAATTGAACCGGCGATATGAGATAAGCTTCGTGGAAATGATACGTATCGATCGCCATGGATCGGCAAAACAGAGCTCATCGCCCGTGTTTTCGAGGATGTGCCCAAAATGAACGGGCGGTGTGGGTGATAGCGATAGTGGAAACGATGCCTATTGATCGGCACGCCACATCGGTTATCATCCCTCTTTCATCTGGAGTCTCCTCATTCACTTCATCCATATGACGACCATCAACGGTAGTGGCGAAGTCTGGGGATACTCTAAGAAACTAGATGCTGTGTGCAATCGTTGATTATCGGCGTCAGCTCATTCACTCACCACAGAGCTCTTCTTGTCCGCTTCTGTCGATCTACCCTCACTGTCTTCCTGTGTTCCTTGAGTTGCCTCTTGCTTTTTGCTAATGGGTTCCAAATCCGTTCCCTATAAAAATTGCAATGGTACATTATCGTTTCCGCAAACGACTGAATTCCATTCCTCATCAACTGGATACGATCTAAATTTGTCTACTAGAAGGTCGTACTTGAAGTATCCTCGGACTTCGCTGGCAAGCGCGGCGATCGCCAGCTGTCACCAAATGGATGAAAGTGCTCAGACATTCGCTCGGGAGTCCCGCACTACAAAATGATGACTCCCGCTCGAGGGTGAGCGGGAGTCATCAAAAACTTTGAGTTTTTGTCCCGCAACATCCCGATTTTGTCCCGCAAGCTCCGGCGGGAGACCGGATTTTGTCCCGAAAATGATACCAGTATCATGATGCGGGAGACCGAATTTTGTCCCGAAACTGATAAACGAAAGAAAACAAAAATGCCCGGTGACCGCAACGCGTATGCGGTCCGTGGGCCAACACCGGCCGCTACCGGCGGATTTCGCATCCGCGTCACGGCCGAGCGCGACGGCCTCCCACGCAGCTCGCCTGGTCTTCACACTGGGCCACGGTCTTAACCGGGCCTCAGCAGGCCAGACGAGTCCCGTAGGACTCCTCTCCACCGAAGCGGAGAGTAGACTGAAGCCTACCTGCAAAGTGAGGCCCTTATATACCCCTCTCATTTGATAAGGGTTACCACGTGGCAATAACAAACCCGCACCATTCTCGAGTTAATCCCGCAACAAAACCAAAATGATGTCTCCCGCCGGAGCTCCTGATTTTGTCCCGAAAGTGATAAGAAAGCTTTTTGTCAGGCGGGACTCCCAAGCGAATGTCTGAGGAGGGTGTCAGAGCTTATTTTCCGTTAGGGATATGGCAAACCTCACAGCGACGCTGTCGCTGCGACCGTTCACCATCAAAAGTTTTCCTTCTATGCGAACACGCTAACCAACGCAGATTTGTAACCAACGCAGATAAAATACGAGAACTTGTAACATTTTGTTCTCATCATTTTCATCTGTTTTCTTGACAGCGACGGTGTCGCTGTGGAGTATAGGGCAATTTATACCAGATGCGACTTGCGTGCGACTATCAGGCGCACGCATCCATTTGCGAAAGATTTTCGATGAAGACCAGTCAACGCGGCATGAAATTCTCAATGAAAAGAACGCGCGGCCGTCGCGAGGCCGCAAGCGCATGCGACTGCTATGCGACTGCGATGCGACTAGTTCCTATTCTTCATCATATAGACGCACGCGCGTCAGTCGCACGCATCCAGTATAAATTGCCCTTATGCCACAGGCTTTATGTATATAGACGCACGTCTGATGCAAACACATATTCGATGCAAATTACCCTCAACTTGTTACCCTAACTAAGGATCAAATTTAGTAAAAAAAATCCTTTAGCTCACAACATGGTGCACCATACGATCAGCAACCAGTGCATGCGAAGAAGTAAACCTACCATGATATGATAAAGTTGATAGAATAAAGAGGAGCAATGAGACTTGCTAAAGAAACGTTTACAACGCGTCAACCACATAAAGCCTTGAAACTGTCTTCTGTAACCCTCCGGAGCCGCAGGACGTCCAACAAATTCGGACAGGAATCGAGTGCCAGCCACGCTGTTGTACTTAGGGATATGATATATATGATAAGGCACTTACTCTTACGATCGGCATAGATGACCTAGGGTATGAACAAAGCCATGGCGGTCAAGCTGTGCATAGCCAGCAAATCCTGCCTTTCTTGAAGGACCGACGCGTATGACAACATTGTCTTTCTGGAAAATGGGTACTGCTCCATTGGGACAGCCCAGGAAAGGTTCGATCTAGACGCCGATCATCTACCTGTAGTCATATTTCAGTGGAGTTCAAACGAAAGCGACATTAAGAACCCTTTCTCGACAGAGGCCGACTCACCCCTTGACTCTTCCGCCTCCAAAATTCTGTTCGCTGAGGAGCTGTGAGATCTAACCAGTAATAGGCCTTTCCATCTACAGTGAACGTCGATGACGGTGACCCATCGACAAGCACGCCGCTCAGCCGCGTCGCGCGCGCCGGAATCGATTTCGCTTGGTGCCTTTATGCTATTTCTCTTTATGAACCATGAAAAAAGTGAAAAGATAATCAAATTGGGAAGAAAAGCGCTTAGAAATAGCACTCCGACGTCTGACGACAGCGACTCCGGCGCGTGCGGCGCGGTTGCGCGCGGCGTCCGTGGCGAGGCCATGGATGGGTCACGACCATTGATGCGCACTGTAGCTCCTTCGATTGATACATATTTCTTGTGAGAACATCACAGGAATAACCATTAACATTTGAGAAGAACAAGCATAACAAGAATAAGAATTTTAGTCTTCAGAATTTTCAGAAAAAAAATTATGCGCGCCTACAGCGGTCTCGAATTTCCAACGTAAGATATGTGAGAATCAATTTTTTTAACGTATATCCTTGGCCATGAACCTCCACCCCCCCCCTCACTTCCCCACCCCGTTCACGTATCATTCTTGCTTCACGGTGATTGCATGCTGCCGCTATGTATCGCAGTTGGAAGCGCTCGCTAGCTGGAGCGACGAGCAGGTCCGAGAACCTTACGACTCTATCATACAACCAATTAATCTTATTTTATTAACTTGGTTTTCAATCACAGCTGAATGAGTCGTTGAAACAATCTTTATTCTTCGGCATTACCTCGAACTTATCGCAAATTCTGAAATCAGATACTGCTTTCACATACGATACAAGTACGGGAATGGTTTTTGCTACTCACTTTGGTTGACAAAAGCTTTCAGATTTAGATTCCATGATACAGCGATAGTAGTCATCACATACCACATTGGCGAATTCTAAATTTGACATTTTAACGAGTCTAACGATACTGAAGGATTCCACAGTACGTACGACTAACCAACTACACCGATGCAGCCATCCTTCTCCTTGTTCCTCAAGAACACATTGTGAGAACTGGAACACATGGGTACACTTGACAAGTCTTCTTTAGTGTCACCATGGCGGTTGAATCCATCCTGAAATTGGAGGAAAGTCGATTCTGCAGACACATGCACCTCTATCTACAGTCAACTCCAAATGTCCGTAGACAAGAGTTGGGGCCGCGGCGCGGGACTCTCGCTGTCTGCTGCACGGATTCAGCGTGGCATGCAGGGCAGAGACGCGGAGGAAAACCGCGCCGCGGTCCCAACTCTTGTCCACGGACATTTGGAGTTGACTATAGGTACACATATTGATTCTTATCACGCCATCGATGTCAACCATTGCATGTATAGGGAACCCCAAATGTACGCAGACGATTATCGGACTCTTACCACCCGCGCACGTCAGACCTCGATAGGTTAGTGTGTAGAAAACAGCTCTTCCCGGTTTTTTACCAATTTGGACATTTTGATCCAAAACGATCAATAAGGTGCTGAAATGAGTCAACCATGTTTGGCTCTCCTTCATCAAGTACAAAAACAGACATTCGTCGAATTGAAGCCTCATGTCACTGGGGCTTGGTTTGCTAAAATGGGCGGGGTTGGGGTGTCAT
This sequence comes from Ancylostoma ceylanicum, assembly GCA_000688135.1. Lineage (NCBI taxonomy): Eukaryota > Metazoa > Nematoda > Chromadorea > Rhabditida > Ancylostomatidae > Ancylostoma > Ancylostoma ceylanicum. The sequence continues at coordinate 62,448 of JARK01001460.1, read as the reverse complement.
TAGAATTGCTGTTCGGCTGCCATTCGGTCGCTCTTGGATTGCTGTTAGACACCTATAGAAAAGTGAATATCAATCCTATAGAAACCGAATAGCAGCCGAACAGCAATTCTAATGACACCCCAACCCCGCCCATTTTAGCAATTCGATCCTCAATGACATGAGGCTTCAATTCGACGAATATCTGAGAAGAGACAAAAAGGCCTGGCGCTGGGTGCGCGGGTGGTAAGTGTCCGTAGACGTACAGTGGGCGTCGATGGCGGTGACCCGTCGGCGACCTCAAAAAGCACGCGACGCATCCGCGCCGCTCGAGCAGGGATCCTCGCCGGAACATCGAATTATGGGGTTTTCTTGATAGTCAGTTAGTTTTCTCATTAGTTACCATCAAATGTGATGAACAACTATCAAGAAAACTCAGATTCGCCACCATGGCGACCATTCTATCGTGAGCGGCGCGGTCGCGCCGCGTGCTTTTCGAGGCCGCAGACGGGTCACCGCCACCGATGCCCACTGTACGCAGACAAAGCGTGGTACCGCGGCGCGGCATAGCAGTGTGGTTAGGTTCTCTGCTCGCAGAAGCAGACAACCAGCCCCACATGCACAACCTCCGCTCTCTGCCCGAGAAAGCCGCGCCGCTGTCTTTCCTCTTGTCTGAGTACATTTGTAGTTCCCTGTTTATTTGCATGATGCTTCAGGCGTTTATACTTCGACTGAAGTGGCGTTTTATAGCAGCTCGCCACAGAAATCTTTCGCAGGAATCCTCCTGGAGCGGTTAGGATTCCGGAACTTTTACGGCAGCTTCCTTAGAGTAGCCTCAGAATTCTATAGTCATCACAGCGACGGAAACTGACAAACTCGAGCACTCTTGGGGTCATACGTTCGATACCTTGAGACGTGTCTCAGCCCAGCATCACTTTCGATGGTGCCTAGACGGGGAACCTTCACCTATGGCGAAGAGGAAAAGATGGGTCCGGGTCGCAGTCCCGGACCAAAACAAGGGAACAAAAGTATGCATTGTAATTCGGGCGAAGCAGGTTTACATGAAATGCGCAGTTGTGGCTTAAATTCTCCATACAATACAATCTAGGAAAAGCCGAAGTTCAAGCATGGCCGGCTAATGCCTTTCGAGAAAAGGTTTTTACAAAATTGGAGTGAATTTGCCACAAAATTAGGGTTTAACCGACAGTATCGCTCGCTACTTAGAAAACTAAGCTTTGCGCAGTTGTCAGACGGGTTACCAATGCGGTAGTAAGATTAGAGAAGTTCAACTGAGAATCGTTGAGAAATGCTGCAAAACGTGAAAACGAGAATATCTTGCTTATTTGAAGGACTCGGATGTTGCGCAGTTGTCAGTTGAATTCAGAATGAAATTCTGAGCAGAATGATATACAACACTGGATACTTTCGTTCACTCCTAATGGTAAACCTAGGGTGAGACAGATGCCCCGTCTGTCTCACCCTCGCGTCTGGCGCCCTCCAATATTGCGTGCTCTCTCGCTAACCCTCCTGACCTACACGGGGCATTTGTCTCAGGCGAGTTTTTTCAGCCCAGCAGGGAAGGAAGTACCAAGTGTTATATACCATTCTACTCGGAATCTCACGGGGTCGGCAGCTGACAACTGCGCAACATCTGTTTTCTCGAATTGAAAGAGATATTCACTGAAAAAACGTCTTCAAAAATGACCCGTTTTCCAGGTCAATTTCAGACGAACTCATTTCCTGTGGTGACCGCTGTATTCATAATGACATCAGCAACTGGACAGACAACTGCGCAAGTCACAGTTCCTCAACACTTTCGAGAAATTTTAAAGGACGCAAATCCCCCGTCTAAATTTAAAAAATTAAATTCCTCCCTGGATTTTCCATGAAATTTGTCGATCTTGGTGTGCTCTTGTACGGAATTCCATGAAGAAGATCGCTGACAACTGCGCAACATACAGTTTTGTGAAATTACCGAAATATCTAGCGAAAATCGAGCTGGAACACTTCCCACATTTAGCTGAGTGCTGGTCCCGGCACGAAAGCTGGAGGCCGGCGCAAATCTCAGCTCCAGCGTTCCAGCTTTGAACGAACGACCTCTTCTTCATTTTCTTTTTCATTTTAAACAGATTCACTTGAATCCATCTTTGAAACAGCTTTCCAGCATGCGTCATCATTCACTTTGTTGAACCCTGTCCTAGCACTATCGAAGCTATGGTTGCGGAACAACCTTCACTTTTCGGCCCAGACAACCTTCACTTCTTTGACCTCTGTCTCACCACTATCGTACGTATGCTTGGGGTTTGACCCCAGCACGAACGGGGATTCGACTCCAGTTAAACTTCGGGTCGAACCCCTGGTTCCACCCCTCACGTGCTCTCTCCGTCCCCTCACATGCTGCTGTTCCACCCCACACAACTCCCTAAAGATAGCAAATGCTGTCTCATTACTCTGTGGAAACTATTGCTAGCAAAACAAAAGCTTACAAAAACGTTGAAGTCTTCGTCTTCCCTGTAGGAATCTTGTCCTTCTCCTTCCTCTCCTTCTTCTCTAGTGAAATCATTCAGCTTACCAGTATTGACACTACTTCTCTCCTCGTGCTCGTTTTCCTCTTCCTCTTCATTGAAACGATTCCTCTTTTCCCTTTTATATGTTTCATCCTGTTTGGAGCCGATGTAACGTTCGCCTTTTTCCTTATCTAACTTTCGAAGTGGTCGTCTGCGTCCGCGTCTCCCTTTTCTACGGTTGTTCTTTCTGGATCCGATGTGACGCCGATATGATGTGTCTTCTTTAGTGAAATCATCCCGCGGTTTTGTGTCGTATATCCCATCCAGTTCAGAGTTAATATGATATTGAGCCATTGCATCATCTAACAAATGACTTACTTTGTTTAACTGGGATCTGATACGATTTCGATGTGGTCGCCCGCGGAATCTGCCTCGACTCGACCTGCCGCGCCCTCCGTTGGGATGCCTTTTCCCTGCGTTAGGCATGTCCATATGGTTTAGTCCAGAAACGAGAGCTACTTCGTCTTCCATATTCTGTTCTAGTCTATCGAGTTTCGGTTTCAGACGTCGTCTGGATCCGATGTGATCCCTTTTCCCTGCGTTAGGCATGTCCATATGGTTTAGTCCAGAAACGAGAGCTACTTCGTCTTCCATATTCTGTTCTAGTCTATCGAGTTTCGGTTTCAGACGTCGTCTGGATCCGATGCGATCCCTTTTCCCTGCGTTAGGCATGTCCATATGGTTTAGTCCAGAAACGAAAGCTACTTCGTCTTCCATATTCTGTCCTAGTCTATCGAGTTTCGGTTTCAGACTTTGTCGGAACACTCCTTCACGCGCACGTTTGCCTGCTCTCCTCATCATTTGATGCTGGCTTGCTTCACGGAATACTCTCTCTTGCAGTTCATCCATTTCCGAACCAACAACGTCGTTGGCTTTTTGGAGGCTATCACCCAGAAAGGATTTAACTTTTCGTTGGTCTGTTGCATGAGTCTCATCGTCGACGTCTTCAAGCACGGTCTTATCGTTCGAAGAACTCGAGGTCTCCAAATTATTTGCTCTAACCACCTTCGACGTGTGAACATCAAGCACTTGCTCACCCGTTCGTGGTATAGAGGTAGCAGTACCGACTAACTTGTCTGAGCTGACTGCCTTCTTGTCCTGATGAGGTGTTCGAAGAGGCTCCGCGTTGAAGCAGTAGCATGCGAGCAGTAGTGCTACCAAGGCAACCTTTATTGAGACCTCCATACTGGGAATGAGCGCGAGACCTCACTTCGTCATGGTTCAAATACATTCGCGTAGCAAACAAGATTGGTGGACAGATATGGTTATCACATTTTGAAAGCCAGTAGTTATTGAAGGATAGGTCGCAAAACAGGTGAATATTCATGTACTAGTGTGGCAGTCCGGCTCACGCCGGACTTCCAGGCTTTTCCTCATGCTAGCTTCGCTCGCATGACTTCCGCTCGCATCCATCCTAGTAGAATTATGGTCATTTTAATTTTTTGCTCCATTTTCCTAACTGCCCAGCCCCAGAAAATAGACAGATCAAAGTGGACTGCTTGCGCCTCTCTGAGCAATTCTATCATCCTCTCAAGTGAAATACTTGATTCTACAAGTAACCGATTCAACCTGTGATGAACACGGGAAATTGTTTATCATTTCTCGTTTGTTGTGAGTGATCCATTGATAACAATCAGCTCGAGCATATAAAAGAGGAGGATGCGGTGTGCGCAGACACAAATGAAGGTAGAACATGCAGGAGGGAGCTGATGGGGGCAGAATGACATGGGTGGTATAATAGTCACTGCTGAGGCTCGGCTTTGGTATTTTCTCACTGTATTCAGGCGCCAGAGGACAATTAGAACAAAAATGGACCTGATTAGGAGCATTTTCTCGCTACTTTGCACGGGCGCATCTCTTCTATATCTATCGACCCGTTCGAAGGCGTTTACCCACTTTTGGACGCCGACGCATGCTTTCCCATCGTTGGACCCGTCTCCCCGTCTCCCCCCACTTCCTGCGCCGGCGCACCCTTATCATATCGCCGGACCCGTCTCCATGGGTTTCCTCACTTTCGGATGCCGGCTTATCCCTGTGGAATCAGTGATTCCACCGCTCACCGCTACTTGCGCCCCCTCAATGGTGTGCACGCACGCGCAGAGTCACAAATTTTCTGCAATCTTACTTCTTATTAATTGGCACTTCATGTGTGTGTGTCTGTGCACGAGAACCAGCCACCAAAAACGAAAAATACCTACACCATCGTGCTCAGCCCGTCGAGTTATGTACGAAAATGTGGTAAATTTTGATTTTTACCTTGATTTACAGGTGTTTTGGGCCACTTTTGTCATGTTCAGACATGTTAAGGACGGACTGTTGTGTTTACCACAGTTGGAATGAATGAGATAAGCCCAGACACTATATAAGGGAGGAGTTGGGTAGGATCTCATTATGTCGAAGAGGAGGAGCCAGGAAGGCGAAGAAGGACACGGATGAGGGGGGACGCTGCAGGGTTGGGCCGGCGCCCACAAGGGGTGATAACACTATGCAGAGGGTCCCCTATTGCGGCAACGGTGCACCGGCATCCAAAAGTGGAGAAAAAAACCTAGAAACGGGTCCAACTGTAGGACGAAAGGGCACAGGCGTCCGAATGTGGCGAGACGGGTTTGGAGTCGGGTCCAGCAGTGTGATAAGGGTACGCCGGCGTCGAAAAGCGGGGAAATGCTTGGAATCGGGTCTAACAGTGTGATAAGGGTGTGTTGGCGTCAGAAAGCGGGGATATGCCTGGAGTCGGAGCTAGCGGTGTGATAAGGGTGCGTCGGCGTCCAAAAGTGGGGAACCGTTCAGAGACGGGTCCAACGGTGTGATAAGGGTGCGCCGGCGTCCAAAAATGGGGAAACGCTCAGAGACGGGTCAAACGGTGTGATAAGGGTGCGACGGCGTCCAAAAGTGGAAGGAAGGCTAGAAACGGGTCCAAATGTGGGGTGAGGGGCGCCGGCGTCTGATCTGAAAGCGGGGCACGCATTGAGACGGGTCCAACGGTCCTACACAAGGAAAGACGTCGCTCCCCTCTTGCATAGCTGTGGGAAAGGCGCCTTGGAGCCAGAAAGCTCGAAGGTGCAGAAAACGCGAGGTTTGATCAATGAGGAATGGCCGGTGTGGTGTGAGAGAGATGCCACATCAAAGCAATGCGAGCGAAGCGAGCAGAAAAGAAGCCTGAGAGTCCGGCGTCAGCCGGACGATCAGGCTGGTATATATAGAGTATGAGTATGATAGAGTACTAGACGGCATACCCGGCTTCGCTCGGGAGTTTCACTACCCCAGGCTTTTCACGCCTATGCGGATAATCAAGATACAAATATGCACATCGATTTTAAGTAATCATCATTCCGGTGATCACCCCCTTGAAAGTGAGAAAAATCTACAATGCCAATTAATTATAGGGTGCGCCATAAGTTCTTGCACACCACACTTAGCAACACTACAGCGGATGAATTCAACATAATGGCACGACCTCCATAGCGAAAATGAGCCAACTCAATAGCAACCCAAATCCTCTATCAGAACAGGAATATGTCGCCACCTGCTTCCGTAGAAGCTCAAACTTGAGATAAAAGTTAGCATCTCGCAGCTCGGTTTGGAGCGCGGGTGACACTGTCTCTTCGAACGGAAGACACTACTCAGAGCCAATCAAGTCGTTTTTCACCAAAACATTGGAGTAGACGGAGGAGACATCGAGGAATTCACTGGGTGTACTGGGATCCCATCTCCCCTTTCTTTCAGGAATTTCAGAAATTTTTTAAGGAAAGGTGGTGTATGAGCAATTTTTTTTCCAGTTTTTCGTGAACCACAACATAAAAATTACTCTGGATTTCAGTCGCAGAGTATTTTTGAAGAGAAGACACCTTGCTGCTTCCAACTCAAGTTGAACAGCGCAAACATGACGCTTCTGTAAAGCTTAGAATCTGCTCTCTTGCGCCTCCTGGAATGCCGCACGACCGAAATCCCGTGCTCAGAACGAACTCCTCTATAACGCCAATCTGATTCTCATGGATAGCCGTACTCAACTAGCGAATCAAGTGCTATATCATATATAAGTTTGGACTCGTAGCATAAAGCTGAGGTAAATCTTCGAGAGGTTTTATACCAGGTACACCAACGCGCCACGAGGTGCTCGCTACTCTCTCAACTTTGAGTTATTACAGAAGCAAATGGAGACGTATCCCCGATCTGATAGGTGTTTCGAGTTACTATTGAGATGGTTCAGTACCGCAATAGAGATCATGTCACTACGTTGAATCCAGCAGCTGTGGCATACTGAATATTGTGTGCAAGAACTTATGGCGCACCCTGTATAATTTCGTGAGAGAAGTCATATTCTTGCTCAGCACATTGGAGTACCCCAGTAGACACGTCCTTGCCCTCCCCTGAGCGAAAGTGGAAAGAATCGATAAAATCGATGAATCGATACTCTCGCCCGAAACGGTTGTCATATTCTTGCTCAACACATTGGAAAACCCCAGTAGACATGTCCTCACCCGCCCCCGAGCGAAAATGGAAAAAATCGATCAAATCAATAAATCGATACCCTCACCCAAAACGGTTGTCATATTCGTGTTCAGCGTATTGAGGAACCCCAGCAGGCATGTCCTCGCCGGTTCCTGAGCAAAAGTGGGAAAAAATCGACAAACCAATAAATCGATACTTTGGTGCAAAATGGTTGTCATATTCGTGTTCAGCGTACTGAGCAACCCTAGTGGGTTCATTTGACTACTCAGGCACTTTTAGAGGACCGCCCGAGCACCCTAAATTTGACGGCCCGCGTAAGGGATGAAAATTGGAAAGAAATGTGGTGTGCCGGCGGTCCGCTTCTGATCAAAAGCGGACCAGCCGAGCATCCAATATCTGACGGGCCGCGGGCAATTTCGAGAAGCTCGGGTTAGCTCCGGTAGTTTCTACATCCCACTCCAGTAAATTTCTACTGTGAAAGCGAGCTGTGTAGTACAGTGACATCACATTTGTAATTCAAATTCATTTTTTGTTTTTTTCCGTTTGCAACATTTCACATGATATTGGATCGATGCACAATTGAAGGAGCCCTTTTCGCGACTTTTTTCTTTAACTTCTCCGAATTCTTGCACCAAGCAAAGTCAGCAGCGAATCCTAATAGTCCGAAGTCAGAAATATCTTCTTTCGACGTCCTCGGACACTTACCACCCGCGCGCGTGGCGTCAGGTCGTTTTGCCTTTTTGAACTTGTACAAAAGTAGCTAAACAGAGTCCAAAAGATACCCCCAACTCAATAAGCCACTATATCACAGTTGGTGGACAAAGTTTGTTGTGGCGGCCGCGTCGCGGCTTCGCATTGGAGCGCGGCAACCGTCAAGGCCTTACGTTTTTCGTTCGCCTTGTTCGGTTTCGTTGTAGGATTCATGCTTTACCAACTGAAAGGAGATAGTTTAGTTTTTCGCAGTGACATTCTGAATTGTTTGTTCTGCGTAGTACGTGATTGTTATTGTAGAGGAGATGTTCAGTCTATTTTCTCGCGCTTGTTTTGCACTTCGATAATGGATGAGTTCTTACACCAAGTCTGTACATCCACATTTGATTATGCACAAAGATAAAGATCCCAGACAATGCATAAATTGGTTAAAGACACAAATATACAGAGCGTAGCATTTCGGTGAAGTTTCACCTGCACTTGTGCACTAGCTGCACAACCAGCAAGGTATCATCGACGATTCGATGATCCATATTGTACTCATTCTCATCACTCATAGTAGACCTCCTGTGGAGGGGGCGGGACTGACCCGTCTAGTGCTCGAGATAGTATTAACTAGTCAGAATGATGCTGTAAGCCGCGCAAGGCACTCATCTCTCACTTTGCTCTCTAGCTCTCTGTACAGTAATAAATCTACTATCCACTGAACCACCGCAATTATTGCACACACGGACTAACAAGTCCAAGAGTCTAAGGCGCCATCATCCGCCANCATATTGTACTCATTCTCATCACTCATAGTAGACCTCCTGTGGAGGGGGCGGGACTGACCCGTCTAGTGCTCGAGATAGTATTAGCTAGTCAGAATGATGCTGTAAGCCGCGCAAGGCGCTCATCTCTCACTTTGCTCTCTATCTCTCTGTACAGTAATAAATCTACTATCCACTGAACCACCGCAATTATTGCACACACGGACTAACAAGTCCAAGAGTCTAAGGCGCCATCATCCGCCAATAAGTCGCCACACAAGGGAAAATAGACGTTGAACATCTCCTCTACAATAACAAACACGTACTACGGCGAACAAGCAATTCAGAATGTCACTGCGAATAACTGTACCATCTCCTTTTAGTTGGTAAAGCATGAATCCCACAACGAAACCGAACAAGGCGAACGGAAAACACAAGGCCGTGACGGTTGCCGCGCTCCAGTGCGAAGCTGCGACGCGGCCGCCACAACAAACTTTGTCCACCAACTGTGATATAGTGGCTTATCCCAACTCATTCTGGCATCTCATTGATCGCTTTAGATTGAAGCTGAGCAGTCCATGCCGGTAAAAGTGCAGAATAGCGGCTTTTTCTGCACTGTCCTACCAAGGCCTGACGCGCGCGGGTGGTAAGCGTCCGACAATCCTTCTTTCGAATCGAATGCTGACACCTCTTTCTCCTCGGTCCACATTTTCGTTTGCCACTGGNCACGGCCCACCCACAGCCGTAAGAGGTTAGCAGTGCCTAAATTAGCACCTAAGCTTAACCTTGGGACCAAGTTCCCTAAATCATTCGTGCCTTGCTCTGCAACTGCACAAGAGGTTAGCACCTAAGCCTAACCTTGGGAACAAGTTCCCTAAATCCATTCGTGTCTTGCCACCGGCAATTGCACAAAAGGTTAGCTAAGCCTAACCTAGGAGCCCAAGAGCCCTAAACCTCCGATTCAATCAAGGATCCAGGATCGATATCGATTCAATCCATCCTAGCGGGCATTACAGTTAGCGCTTGCGTGAGCTAATTGTGGCGCACACAGTCGTCTCTGAGCGACAAATTCTACGGGAACGTTTCTGAACTAAGCCAAAACAGCCATGGCACTTCATTTCCACAGAATCCCCATTGTCGTAAGCGCCAGATCGCTAGGAAAAGTTGTCCATTTCTACAAAGAGAGAACGAAAGATGTAGAATACAGAGTAGACAACGAAGATAATGACAAATGTCGCACTACTACAGCGTTACTACAATGTAGCATCCTGCGAATTAGGGAGGCAAAAGAAGACCTCCAGAAACTGTACAGAGAGATACGAAATGAGTATACAAATCGCAAGGACAAGTCAGAGAAATGGGAGATTCTGGCAGAAATTCAACAAATTGAAGAAGAATCTCAGCTACATGCAGCTACAGCTGAGGCTAATGATCTTATCGATATTTTGACCGCGAGACTCGGCGAATCTAAGAATATTCACGAAAATAGGGAGATTTGCGCTTCAAAAGTATATGCTCCAACTGAATTCGAGTCAGAAATCGTTCGAAACATCGCCGAAAATAACGAGCAAAATAAAAGCTGCTTGTCATTGTCATCATTTTCAAAGACATTGTACTCGAACCAAAACAATGGCGGCACAGCGGCACTTCTCAAAGATGGGATTGCCGCCAAAGAACACATTGAGAACAGATTATGCCAGAGAAACAGCGGCAGGGTCATACAATCAAGAGCGAAGCATACCAAGTATCGACCCAATTATGGCAATGGATGCGTATTTTGCCACAAGGGCAATCACTCAACCGCACGATGTGGTACCGTCAGCGATAAAAGAATGCGCCGAAAAGCACTTAGAGAACAAAATCGCTGTTGGAAGTGTTTCTCACCAAACCATAACAGCTTTGCCTGCCATAAGCAAGACTGCTCATTTTGTGGCCAGAAACACCATATCTACCACTGCACCGCCGAGTGCAAGTCCAGCGAATAAAGTCTGAGACTAAATTGTGTACTGAACACATCAAGGGAGCCAACATCCTCCCAGCTACAAAGCCACCACATTTTCTGGTGCATCGGCTAAAATAAAGCCATTCCTCCCGCTCAAAGCCTGGAGAAGAGACTCGCTCATATTTGAGCAATTTCACGGCCCACCCAAAGCCGTAAGAGGTTAGCAGTGTCTAAATCAGCACCTAAGCCTAACCTTGGGACCAAGTTCCCTAAATCATTCGTGCCTTGCTCTGCAACTGCACAAGAGGTTAGCCAGTCTATCCTAGGAGCCCAAGTGCCCTAAAACTAGCTCACATTTGAGCAATTTCACGGCCCACCCTAAGCCGTAAGAGGTTAGCAAAGTCTAACCTAGGAGCCCAAGAGCCCTAAATTACCGATCCAATCAAGGATCCAGAATCGATATCGATTCAACCCAGCCTAACTGGGACTACAGTTAGCGCTTGCATAACCAAATTGCAGCGCACATAATTGTCTTTGAAGGACAAATTTCACGGGAGCAATCCGGAATTAACCTCAAAAAGCCATGGCACTTCATTTTCACAAGATGCCTATCATTCTTGGCGCAAAATCGCTTAGGACCTTCGTGAATCATCACATGGAAAACACAAAAAATTCAGAATACTCTAGAATAAATTACGAGAGTTATGAAAAATGTGTTTCCACCATCGCTTTGCAGCAAAGCAGGCTAAGGCAAATTAAGGAGGCAAAAGAAGACCTTCAAAATCTGTACAAGGAGATGAGAGAAGAGTATACAAATTGCAAAGACGAGTCCGAGAAGAAGGACATCATGGCAGAAATTGAGAATATTGAAAGGGAATCTCAGGTGCAAACAGCCATAACTGAGGCAAACGACCTTATCTTCCTGCTAACAGCGTGATTAAACGAATCTAAGAATACTCGCGAAAATATGGAGATATGCGTGGAATATCCGGAATCTAGAGCTCAAAAAGCACATGCTCCAATTAAATACGAGTCGGAAATCCTTCGCGGTGTGCCATTGTCATCATTTTCGCAGACAAATGCAAGCCAAAACAGAGGCGGCTCAATAGCACTTCTCAAGAAAGAGATTGCTGCCAAAGCAAACGTTGCGAACAGATCAGGCCAGCAAAGTATTGGTGAGGTCACAGAATCAAGAGCGAGGCACACCAGCCATCGACCCAATTACATCAGACGATGCATATTTTGCCAGAAGGGCAATCACTTATCCACGCGATGCCGTACCGTCAGCGATCAAAGCATGCGCCGAAGAGCACTTAGAGAGCAGAATCGCTGTTGGAAATGTTTCTCACCAAACCATAACAGCTTCGTCTGCCACAAGCAAGACTGCTCAACTTGCGGACAGAAACACCACAATAGCCTATGCTTCAAAAAGAGGCACTACAGGTTAATTACGGTAAAGAGCGAAAGCCAATAATTATGGCGTCGAACAGGCGAAACACGAGGAACTGGCAAAATCGCGGCCAGATAGGGTATAACAATCAGCCCATTCGCACTAAATATACTCCGGTAGCAGTACAGATGTGCGCAGAAACAGTGTCGGAATCAAACATTTGCCCGCCCAAGACCACAAATAGGCAAGTTGTGTTAATGACAGCCGAGGGCAGCATATGGAATGCAAAAAGGCGGCAATTCGAAAGAGTATTATTTCTTTTCGACTCCGGTGCACAAAAAACAGTCGTTGAGGAGGAACTTGCGGAACAATTTGGTCTCTCGAAGAAAACGACAAAAATGTGCACAGTATCCGGAGGTGGTGAACACACGGAAACGTTCCAAAGCCACACTGTTCAGCTCAGTATTGGAACGGCATTTGGAGAAGACATCGAAATGACCGTAGAAACTCGACCAATAATTACAAGTGGAATACCATCCGTGAAACTTGATAAGGTTGACGCGGCATTTCTAAAAGCCGGCGATATTTATTTGGCAAACACGAAAATACGTGGAGAACGTCAAATTCCACGCGTTTTGGTGGGTCTTGACTACTATCATGACCTTGTTATCGACCATATAACTAAAACACCATCTGGATTACATATTATCAAGACGGTTTTCGGTCACACAATTTGCGGTAGTGGCTTGACCGAAGTAACTCAGGCTGAATCTGTCGATTATAACCTGACAGCTGTTTGGAAGAACACCGAGTATCACGCACCACAAAAAGGCTCAGAGCTCGATGGGCAAAGAGAGCGCCAGAGAAACAAAAACCTCTCACAATACTCAGGTGAAATGTTCCACGCATACGGTTTCACACCTACTTCACTTTCGTTAAAGGAAGCTGCGACAAGTGTCGCAAACAACTGCTCTGTAGCCGCGAGAAGGCTCCAATCGCAGCAACTCCAGCCGTCTGCCGTCAAACAAAGTCGCCACCGTCCTGTCGTCCACGTCAAGCCGCCGTCCAAGCCGTCCAGCCGCCGTTCGCCTCCATCGTCTTCGCGCCACCGTCTTCCACGTCATCAAGCCGCACTCTGCCACTGCCCACGTCAAGAAGTTCGTCCCCGCCACACCAGTATGAAGAAGAAAGCTAAGACCAGTGATATTAATTATGATTATTCTTGTCGCCCGCCGGAGTATCATCGACAGATCGATGATCCTTGTAGTATCTTTATTCACCGTTGATACTGTACCTCCTGGTGAGAGGGCGGGGTTGACCCGTCTCATGCTAGAGATACCACTTACTAG
>JARK01001460.1:12488-39380 GCA_000688135.1 Ancylostoma ceylanicum | reverse complement strand
CTTTTTACTTGTTCATTGTAACTGCCCCCTCCCGCCCACTTTCTGCGTCCGCCACTGCTGAACACGGATATCGTATCCATTTTGTAACGTAACCTTTTTTTTTTGTAGGGTTGCGGTAGGTATACTGTAGATGCAGTATCCCACAAAATCCTCTCAAATTTTGCATAGGGATGTTATTTGGAGTGGTGATTACGATTATCGTATCTATTTTGTACCATAACCCCTTTTTTGGTATACGGTAGGTCAACGGTACAAAATTTAGGGAAAAAAATGCCAATTTTAGAGAGAAAACGGGTGGCTTGCAAAATAATGTTTATAATCGTGATCAGCGCCTAAAACAACCCTCTTACGCAAAATCTGAGAGGATTCTATGAGATACCGTATCTACAGTACACCTACAGTAACCGCACAAAAATGGGGTTACAGTACTAAATGGATACGATATTCGTGTTGTGCATCTCAAGAAACCCCATAAGGTGAAGTTTGGGCGAAAATTTTTACTTAGAAATTTTGGGGCAGAACTAGCCGAATAGTGCCCGTGAGCGACTTCTATAGGGGCGATGGGAGTTAGGGTGCCGCATGCATCAGTGAGAGTACGCAAGGTAAACGGGTTTACACCATATATTGTAATTTTACCCATCGGTGACACAACTTTTAACTAGATTGTCTCAGGAATGCATCAAGGCCAGGTACGTGACGCTAGTTCACCAGAGGTGGTCCCAAGAGGTTGAGATCTCTTTGCCAAAGATAGGGAGGTTGGTTGTAGTCGTGGTTTTATCGGTTAGTTGGGATGACGGGAGAAGGGGGTTTTATCAGCACTCTTTAGTGGGTTCGTTTCGTGTTCATCTTCAAACACAAGATCTTAACTATCTACTGCCTCCCAAAATTCTTAATCAATACAACGCTACCTCCAAATCTTGTGAATTTCTCTGAATTCTTTCGAGTTAGATCAAAGCAGGCTACAGCTACAAACCCCATAATTTGATGTCCCGGAGAGGATCCTCGCTCGAGCGGCGCGGTCGCGCCGCATTATTTTCGATGTCGCAGACGGGTCACCGCCATTGACGTCCACTGTATATCAGTGGTTTAAACAGATGCCTCTAGGCCTTTTCGTCGACGTATTATGCTATTCGAACCGCATTCCTGCATTCCTGCCATGATCTGTTAGAAACGCCTCTATAGTCGAGGATTCGTGCATATTACCTGTCCTCCTCTTCACCCCTTTTTTCTTACGCTTCCTTACCTCTGATGTCTTTCCAACTATCCTGCCCTTTGGAACAAACCATTGGCGACTATCTGAGAAGATATTTACAGGGGTATCAAAAAGTTTCCGGCCTTACCATGTTCCCATTCTTTGTTCTCGAAACTTTGGGTGCGGTCGTATAGCACGAATCCTCTCAAGTTAGTATGCCATGTTTCAAGTTCTCAGATTCATGTGATCAAAAATTAGGACAATTTTTTCTAGTCTAGTCATGGTGGATGGCCAAGAAATGCGCTTCAAGCAGAGAGCAGTTGTCGAATTCTTGTTTCATGAGGGAATCCCAGCAAACGAAATCCACATCCGTCTGCAGAATGTTTATAAGGAACAAGTAGCATAATTGAATTTGTAGTCACGCAGAGTGACATCTTGCGCAGTTAATTTTTCGATAATGGAACTGTGTGTCGTGGATTGATCAGTTGCGCTCACTTCCAAGAATTGCTTTCTTTTTCAGAGCAATGTTTACAAGTAATATGGTGGAATCGAACAAGGACAGAATAACTATAAAGGTGAGCTAGTTGTTCATAGTTCGGTGTCTTAGTTCTGGTTTGATATATTTTATCGATTGTAAGCGGTTCACTTTTAGGACATTGATGGAGCCACACTGGCGTTACTGGTTGAGTACATGTATAGTGGTCGTCTAGATATTGATGAATCAAACGTACAGTGTTTGCTGAGTACCGCTACTATCCTCCAGTTGGCATGTGTTCGTGATGCTTGCTCTAGGTGTGTATTGAATATTTTGCAAATCGACTTTTTCAAAACCGTAATTTTGCGTTTTATTTTACTGTTAAAAGTTTTATGTGGCCATTATACAGTGAACGTCGGTGGCGGTTACCCGTCTGCGGCCTCGAAAAGGCGCGACCGCGCTGCTCATGCTAGAACCGTCGCTGCAGTGGCGTATCTTGGTTTTCTTGATAGTTTTTCATCACATTTGATGATAACCAATAAGAAAACTAATTGACTATCAAGAAAACCCCATAATTTGATGTCCCGGAGAGGATCCTCGCTCGAGCGGCGCGGTCGCGCCGCATTATTTTCGATGTCGCAGACGGGTCACCGCCATTGACGTCCACTGTATATCAGTGGTTTAAACCGCATTGTTTCAAAGTTATATACTATTATTTCAGTGCTAAGGATTTTCCCTGAAGCTTCCACGACCATTTACACTAGGTAGAAAAACAATATTTTTACGCTGCCAACAAATGTGTTCTACGATTTTATTGTTTCACTATCTTTTTTTTTTCATTTCTAGTTTGGTGTTAGATGGTAACGTCTCGGTTCTTCTTGTTTTAGATTTTTATTGGAACAACTGGATGCTACCAACTGTTTGGGTATTGCATCTTTTGCACAAACCCACAACTGTACACAGTTAGCTCATGCCGCACAGATGTTCACTCATCAACATTTCAGGTTTGTTGTAAATATCGTGATTCAACTAGAGTTTTCACTTGTATATTACAGGATGCTGATTGAAAGCGAAGAGATGCTTACGATGGATGAAGCAAGTTTCATGCAACTTATATCTGATGATCGCCTTACAACTGAGGTGGATTTGAAAGTTTTCTAATACCTTTCCTCACCTCATATAACTTTTCTGCTTACATCTTAACTTTTCCTTGTCTTGTGGACTTCATTTGTGCTTTTTCCAGGGAGAAGAAGCTGTATTTGAAGCCGTAATCAACTGGGTGAAATATGATCCTTCACGAAAACCTTCCTTACCCAAGTATGTTTAGAGAGTGGCCTACCCAGCAAAACAACAATCTTTGTGATTTAGTGTGCTTGCGGCCGTTCGTTTGCCACTTATATCCCAGGAGTTTCTTCTTGACCGAGCATACCAAGAGCCACTGGTAAATAGACGTCAGATGCAGTTTACTAAAGGCTTTTCAAGAAAAAAAAAAGACTGTTCAGTTCAATTGTTATATTCAGATTCAAGAATCACCTGCGTGTATAGCAATGTTGTGCTCAGTCTATCACCATATTTTGAAAAAAGAAGTCACGCCTGGAATTGCAGCTAGCTGGGTTCGCCCTCGGCAGCCGGTGCCGTTGTCGCAGGTTAGTTTCAAGCTTTTGACTGGGATGTCATGATTGACATTATCTGCAAGGTTTCGTTTTTACTATGGTTTTGAAACTGTTTCATTTGCAGCTCATAATGGTTGTTGGAGGGCAAGCGCCGAAGGCAATTTCTTGCGTTGATACGTTCGATCCAGACTCACAGCGATGGAATTCTCGTTAGTTTTTGTTTTCAGTGATTTCATTCGCATCTATCATGGGCGCGTTAGGATGAAATTGTAGAAGAACGCTTTCTGAAAGGTTTCTGCTTTCGAGGGCAGTGATTTTGGTGTGGTCTTGGTTCAATTATAACTTTCCAAAAGCTTCTATGCAGTCCACCACAATGAGTAGATCATCATTGCTTAAGATAAATGTATACTATGTCTGCAGTCTAAACAACTATTATGCATTCGTTTTTGTTTAAATGACTAATTGTTTTAGTGGCTGCACTGCAGCAACGTCGCTGTCGTTGTGGAGTGGTTATGGCCGGAGACTTAGTTTACGCGATTGGTGGTTTTAATGGATCTGCTCGCATAAGATCTGTAGAGATTTATGATCCACGGAGGTGGTTCTGTTTTACTGTTTGTATAGTCTCTAAATGAGCTTAGCTTAAAAAGCTGTGCTGCTATTTCGGTGAGTTTGAGAAATTTCTTCTGTTATACTCTCGTTCTGTAGAGATCTCTGGCTCACTGGACCACCTATGGAGGCACGTCGAAGTACATTAGGAGTGGCGGTACTGGACGGATCTATTGTTGCCGTGGGTGGCTTCGATGGATCAACTGGGCTGTGTAGCGCGGAGATGTTGGATCCGAGACAAGGTAGTGTATTTGATCACTTTTTCCGCCAAGGTTTAGGGATGAACTGGCTATGGGCCTAACATCCTTTACCCATCTATGCTTGCTTTATTTTACTGTGAGAATTCCTCACTCTACACTCTATAGAAATAATTTTTTATACGCAAAGCTCTTATACTTTAGGCCAGTGGATGGCCTTGCCATCGATGACCACTCGCCGATCAAGCGTAGGTGTTGCTGCGATGAACGGAGTAGTGTACGCAGTTGGCGGCTATGACGGACAGTCAAGACAATGTCTTAGTTCGGTAGGTCTTTGCTCTTGTTGTTTGGAATGCTTTCCATTTTTTCTTAGTACAGAGTCGAAACTCTACAGGAGGTTTATTTTTGGCATCTATGCAATTTGATACAACCACTCGCGTCGGTTTGCCCCATAATTAGTAAAAAAACTGTTTTAAGAGCTAGATTTATTATCTTTGAAGTTCTTTTTCTTTGAATTCTTTGAAGTTTTCTAACCTCTTAATTGTTTGGCTGATGTTCTGAGAACATGTCTGTTACTTGAGGTGTTCTGTACTGGAGTTGTTTGTTCTTTTACTCCTTAACCATGCGCTCAGTTCATGGAAGTGGGGGATGGTATTTTAAGCCTACGTTCAACTCAGGTTTTCATTTCCTCCTCCGCTTCACATTGCAAGGTACCCGAGCGCTTGAGCCTGGATCATAAACCAATTTTTTTCTAGACATGGTTGTTAATTGTGCTGAAATAAATATATTTTGATATAAATTGTAGTTCAAAGTAGTTCTCGCTTGCGATGATTGTCGACAGTGGAAAAAAGCATCAGATTCCCTTTTGGGGTATAAGGAGAATGTAACGATCGCTTCTTCAGGTGGAGCTGTACGATTCTCGCGCTAATCGTTGGCGAATTGGTGAGCCATTGTTAGAGGTTCGATCCGGTGCAGGAGTGGCCATCTATCGTGATCGTGTCATCGCTGCTGGCGGCCATGATGGTCCATTAGTTCGTGCTTCCGTGGAGGTAATATATAAACTCATTTCTTATTTACACCCTATCTAAAAAGTGACGAAAGCTGAGTATTGACACATAGATTTTTAATATGTGCGCTAAATCGCAAACATCCAAGTTCTGTAGTATAATCACGCTGAATGCCGCATACTTCCACAAGAATTTCCTCGTTTTTTTTACCATCATTTCTTGTGGATCGCATTGTAGAGCGCTTCCGGAAGAGCTAATTTCCGATTTCTAGATGCTGGGAGACGATGGATGGATGCATTTGCCCGAAATGTCAGTCTGTAGAAGAAACGCTGGAATTGTCGTTGCAAATGGTGCACATTTTAAACACACATTAGATTTTATCGTTATTCAAAATAAAATACCCTATTGAAATTTTAGGTATCGTCTTCGCCCTTGGAGGTGATGATGGAGCAAGCAACCTCTCATCGGTTGAATGCTTGGAATTGGAAAGTCCAGATCAATTCTGGAGCACATTGCAGGTGCGTCTTGATTTCAAGTTTTTGGTATCCAATTTCAGTGTCTTGCGTAGTTTTTTTTTCTAAAGTATTTTCTCTGTATTCAGATTTAATGCCCTCATTGTCATCACGTTTTCTCAGCATTGTTTCAGACCGAAATGCCGCAGGCAAGGTCATACTGTGGTGTTACGTTGCTGCCGAAAACATAACGTTACAAGGGTCCAAACTTTATTATTCCTTCAATTTTCTATTACTGGAATTCCGCCTTGCATTTAGCTTTTTACTTGTTCATTGTAACTGAATTCGTGAATCTCCAGCGCAGCTAGAAAGTCTTGCCGACAATTGGATGCAAATGCTTCTATCTATGCTCATTGTAGTCCATTTATCTTTTCTTTTTTTATTTCGGGGCATTGGACCTTATGTTGCCTGCTAGTCAAACTTATCATTTTGAAATAGGGCTTACTGGTATGTTTCCCACGGTTCTTTATCTACATCTGTACATAATTTTCCCTTTTCTGTACCCTAATGTTTTCCTGGTTTGTGATCTCTTGCATTTGTATATCAATTGGCATATGCCACGTAGTCAGCTTGCAGTATTACTGTCCTTTTGAGCTGCTTAATAAAATCATTTGAATAGATTTAATTCTGGAGATGTATTGTGCAGCAGTAAGTCCTATTCATACCTATCCAACGTATGCGGTGTTGAAACACTGTCTTCAGTCAAAGTACAGTAACTCCAAGCGACCATAGACAAGGAGGGAGGCTGCGGCGCGGCGTTCTAGGGCAGAGACATAGGGGGTTTTGCATGCTGGCTCTGGTTGTCTGCTTCTGCCAGCAGCGGAGAACTCCAGTGCCATGCCGCAGCAGACAATCAGAGCCAGCATGCAGTGCTCCTGCGTCTTTGCCCATGAACGCCGCGCCGCGGTCCCGCCTCTTGTGTATGGTCATTTGGAGTTCACTGTAGCTAGATATTTTACTCAGGCAATAACCTGTGTAGTAGGTTACACCTCATAGTTGATGGCGCCTTTTCTTACTCATTGTTAGAGGCTCGCATAATTTAGAAACAACTACCACATATACGCAATTGCTAACAAATTTCAGACTGCATGATCATCATTTATAGTATTACCAGCAGAAAACTGATTTCGGATATCTTACAGTGATACCTTACAGTGAACTCCAAATGAACGTTGACAAGGGGCGGAGCCGCGACGCGGGCACTCTGGTTGTCCGCTGCACCTCCCGAGGCAGAGGGAAATTGCCCGTTGCCTTGGTGCAGCAGACAACCAGAGTACCCGCGACGCGGTCCCGTCCCTTGTCTACGGCCGTTTAGAGTTCACTGTACATGGTCCCTCATTTGTTAGTTGTTTGCAGAAAATCCTTGTTTTTGCATCATATGACAGTTCACAGATGCTTCTATGCTACTTCGGATCATTGACGTGACAGCTGTGGTTGAATAAGCGTTGGTCATGGATATTCTAATCAAAGAAGAAGTTTTGTCGGATGACGAGAACTTGGAAGATGATCCTTGTCATGGGCCGATCGAGATATTGGAGTATGAGCAGCGACTTCTGCTCGATACAATGGATGATGACGTCATTTTCGTCCATGCCAGGTAGGCTCACCGTCACTATCTCAGAAAGACTTTAAATTATCCCACTCGAAATAGAGCAAAAGATGCAACTCCTGCACTTTTGTACTTTTAGGGGACTTGGAATGGAACGACTTTTCCTCAACCATCTCATCATGTACTCAGATCAAAAGCTTCTCACCATAGTACTGAACACGTCGCAGCATGACGAGGTAATTATTGTGAACATTGGGTGTCTACAGAGAACTCGAACTAAGTACCTCGTCCTGACCCCTCCCACTTTTTTGGAAGGAAGAAACGAGGCAATTCGTCTTTTTTTTTCCAATCCACTAGACTTCTGCCTATCCAATTTCTAAGACCTTTAGGTTTTATTTTCTTCGCTCGTCTTACTCCATACCGATACCTGTGATTTGTTGCTCTTGATTTTGTGCGCCAGCCTAATCTCAGTTGCTCTAGACTTACCATATTGTGAATCTCATATCTCACGTTGTGGAATAATGAACTGCTTGTTCCAAGTGTTCCGTGCACATTTTAATTCTGATTTGCAGTCATACTTCATTTCACAACTGAAAGCAGCAAATGTGCCGTGCCTACCGAAGTTGGTGAATGCTGATGTGTCTACCAAAGACAGGTTTGTCCTTACTCTTTGCTTAATCTTGGTTCTTGTGATTTTCCTGAAATCTGTCCTGCTGCAAGGAGTTTCCCCCATAACGTTCCTTGGGCTTTCCAACCGTGCAACTTCAGTAATCAAGTGACCTTCCACTCTTCTAACTTCTAACGCCTTCAAGCTGCTCTCTCTCTCTCTCTCTCTCTCTCTCTCTCTCTCTCTCTCTCGAACCATCCGCATGAATTCTCTTCAGATGTTGCCTCTGCCATTTTCCCTGCTCCTCCCAGATGCTCCTTATTTGTTCCGTTCCCTTAGAAACGCTCCAGTGCTTTGCACTTCGTCGAGTTTGGCGTATTCAACTGCCGTAGTATCTTCACAACTCTTTTGCCGCTTCCTATCGTATGGATAACTGCGAATCTCAAGTCTTCCCTAGATCGCATCTATAAATTAGACCGATGCGTGTTCGAAGCAGTTCTAACCGATTTAACTCTCGATAGAGGAGAGATCAAATGAACTTCCATTCTATAATTCCTTGTAACCGTGTACTACTACATATAACCCAAGCAGTGTTCGTGCTCGGTCGTGAATAGCCGCTGTGCTGTGATGTACCCGGAGTTTCATTGTATCCAGAAGACCATTTAGTACAAACAATTTATTATGTACAGCCAAAAAGATAACAACAAGCGACTGTACAGGCCGCATACAGAGAAGAAGAACTACCCACGCCTTGGTGTTGTGGGCGTGGTTAACATACAAGCAAATGACCACGACGCATGTCGTGGTCATTTGCTTGTATGTTAACCACGCCCACAACACCAAGGCGTGGGTGGTTCTTCTTCTCTGCATTTACTGTGCCCTCTGGATATCTCCCCGGGACCTCCATGTGATGTACCCGGAGTTTCATTGTATCCAGAAGACCATTTAGTACAAACAATTTATTATGTACAGCCAAAAAGATAACAACAAGCGACCGTACAGGCCGCATACAGAGAAGAAGAACCACCCACGCCTTGGTGTTGTGGGCGTGGTTAACATACAAGCAAATGACCACGACAGTGCTAAGTCTCAAACGATTCTGTAAGATGCCTTATCGACCGTATGTCTATCGTAGTGCTACAATGGCATCATGGTGCAAAATAAGCTCAGTGTGAGTCAATCTTTCCTTCATCACAGAATACCGCCCGTCTCTTCTGACGCGCCGCACTGCTCACGCAATGGGGCTAGACCAGCTGGGTGCTGTGGTTGTCGGATGTTGGCGGTATTGGCCTTTTGGTTATGTATTCACCCACGCAGTTACAAAGATACAGGGAAAACGGTGGAGAACACCGTTCGACAACACTTGCCTGCCGCGTCGCCTTGAGAGCGCAGCGCGCCAGTCCAGATGAGCAATACTCTGTGATGCAATGCCGGGATTGTACGATTTTCGTTATCAGCATCAAGAAATCCTTCTAGGCAATGCTTCGCCGGAAATCTTTTTGTTACTTCAGCCTTTTCACCGCTCTGTAGCGGAGCTAGTATATCTTTAGAAACTGCTTCAAAAGTGTGTGATTCAGAGAAGCTGTTTATCTCGAAGGTGGAGTGCAGTTTCTTACATCTCGAATACTGCTCGTTGACCTACTAACGGATCGTGTTCCGGTAAAGAATATTGCTGGTATTCTAGTCTACCGTGCTCATCAGTGAGTTTCAGTGCTGTCACCTTTGTGACTGTTGCTGTTTTTTTTTTCTTCTGTGACTGTGCTAAAAATAGTGCGTGATCTTTACATTGCTTCATGTAATTTACCGGGTCTTGTTTAGAGTTCTGTCATCTTTCCAAGAATCATTCATCTTGCGTTTGTATCGTGAACGAAAGCCTGGTGGATATGTTAAGGTGCGGTTTTAGATTGGTAATTATTCTCGAGTTAAAAGCTGTTTATTACTGAAGCTGGTACTTCAGGAATATGTATCAAAGGTAGATGTAGCTGTTGATAATTTCTATGATTAACTGCTTAAAACGTGCAATCTTGAATCTCAAGGATGTGAGGACACGTGCAGACCTATAGGGCAATTTATACTAGATGCGACTAATCAGACGCGCGCATCCATTCGCGAAATATTTTCCTTGAGGATCGGTGAACGCGGCATGAAATTCTCAATGAAAAGAACGCACGGCCGTCGCGAGGCCGTAAACGCATGCGTCTGAGCTGCGACTGCGATGCGACTAGCCCTTATTCTTCATCATACAGACGCACGCGCGTCAGTCGCTCACATCCATTATAAATTGCCTTCATGTGGTGGATGTTCTATTCTTGCACTGAACTAACACCTAACCCTTCTGCACCTAACCCTTCTATCCCTTCATGGTCGCTGGTCTGCTGCGAAATCAGAAAAAAAATCCAAATCCGTGTGGGACGATGAGGGACTAACTCTAACTTCTACGCGTAGGATTTTGCATGTGTTGGGAAATACTCACAGCCACAGAGTGTACTCGATGTCATAGCTGAGGAGGCATATTCGAACTGTATGAGGGTGATGTAGAAGGCAGCTAACACTACTATCCGTAGAAATCTTCTCGTTTCCTAGCACTCTAGAAAGACAACGAGGTTGGACAGTGACAATTCATGCTAGCTGCACGTCTATTTTTCAGTGAGGTGGAGGGTGGCAAGTTTTCATCAAAATGGTGTCTGGAAATAATAGAACATGTGTGGAACCTCTAAATGACCATCTCGGGATGTGTTATCCTTCCACATGGCTTCGCTTAAAAATATTTTACATTGTAATCCTGCGTGTGTGCCTGGACACTGTTTCTTCTAGAGATGAAGTGGCTAGCAGAAATCAGTGCGAGATAGTGCCGGAGCCGAAAGTGGCAAGTCAGGGGTGTAGGGAAGAAAAGTGGCGTCTCCGTCACCTTAGGGACCCTGATGGAAAAATAAAATTACTAAAAAAATATTAATTTTGGTATAAAATAGTTAACAATCAAGACATGGACAGTATTAGTGAGAATAAGCAGTTGGACTAACGTCATACAAAGTTCTTAATTATTTTGTCAGTTGTCTTTTTTTTTTTTGAAAATTTTGGCGACCCATTCTCGTGGAGGTGACAGGGGGGAGGTGGAGAAATGGGTCACAAGAATACAGTTAGTAGTTAGGAATACTTTTGTATTAATGATGTAGGTAATGTAGAACACAGAATTTATCTGTTTGTTCGCAAGTTGTTTTCTCACACCAACTGAGGTGAATTCGTGTTTCCTAGGCATTCACGGACTTACCGAATTCGATCTCTGCTTTGGGTCAGTTACAAAGAGTAGTGGACCGCCTGTACATAAAACGAGTTCGCCTGATTCCACGGTTTGATGCGGATGTGAAAATGACATTGGAGAAGTGCCCGGTGAGCCTTTCTTTGTGTCTTCCGGAGGCATATACTGGTTAGGCTTAATGTTTGCTATTAATTTCCAGCCGGCTATGACTGAACTAATTGTTGATCTCCCGGCTGTGTTTCGGCGAGTGCACACCACGTTTGTTGAGTTGTTGAAAGTGTGTACTCGTGAACTCAAACAATGCTCTACTATCGAAAAGCAGGTAATTGTTGGTTGAAGAGCTTGGGTTTCTTTTTTTTCTGGGAATTCGGATTTCCTTAGGCAACCTTGGAAGAGGACACGATCAACGTTGCCGTTTATAGGCCAAGCTTGTTAGAGCGACAGTTAAATGAAAGGCGGTGAGCCAGTTTTTTATTCAGATAGAACTTTTCAATAGTGGCTCATCAGCATTAAGAAATGTACAATTTATTGGATTGGTAATTACAAAGTTGCTGAAGAGTTGCTGACAAAATATGTAGGTACTTGTATGCACTAACCCTCTGTACCATTTCTTAGGTCCTTTCTGACGGAGAAACAAAGTCGGTTAATGTCGGACCTGTCGATGCTCCGTGAGTTGTTGCAAACTGCAGAAGACATGGATCCGGCTACTGTTCTCAATCGAATCAACGCCATCAGAAATGACAAAGAGGTAATGAAGACCTCCTGTAGTGTGGCTTGTGCTTTTCTTGGCGAATCGTGCTCCTTTCATAGGCCTTCGAAAAAAGTGGTGGTTGGATGATGTCCCGAATAGCAGGAACTCTCATAGCAGATATCGAGACATTGTGTGGTTATGGTGCTTTCAAACATCGTCCATTTGTTCGTAAGTTTAGATGCCTTTCCTAGCACAACTCGCTTAATTCACATTGAGAGTGGGAGAAAATGAATGTAACATTAACCATGTCAAGCGATATCTAGTTCCATTAAAATTAAGGGGATAGTCTAGGAAAAATCGATCAGATCCATATTTTTGTAGCGCATCTTATTGATAGATCTTTCTCGGAATTTAATTCTTTCTATGAAAAAAATTAGTTTTTATATGAATGCTTTAATTGCCTTGTCGAGTGTTAAACCTATGTAAGGCATAGTGGTGCATGTTCGTGCAAATGGTACGCTTCTCTCTGGCACTCTTCTCGGGAAATAACTAGAGATCCGATAATGATTGCCGTATTCATAGCTTAAGTTTTTCGGCCCGTATTCATAGCTTAAGTTTTTCAGCCCCTCCAAAATGGCAGGTGCTCACCTCCGTGCTGGATGAGATCAAAAGCATCCCAGTTAGGCCCAGTGAAATAGGACCAGACGGTAGGTGTACTTCTACAGAAGTCAAAAAATAGTGCCGGAAAGTTCCCTATGTTAGGTCCTTCGGTACTGTTGCTTGTCAATAATGACAGCGTAGCACGACAACTGACGGACTTGATCAAGAGTGGGCCTGAGTTTCTCAGTTGGCTGACAAGACGCACACTTGGGTCGGGAGCTGGAAAAGAGCCGCAAAAATCACCGCTATGGGATGTAGATAACGTCATTCCTTTCCAGAGAGGGAATCTGGTAAGGTCTCGGGATTTTCTTAGGATTGTCTGTTCAAATCTCATCTGAATATTTGAAGATCGCAGAACCTCGTAAAGAAATGGTTTCCGATCTGCAGAAAAACACGTTGGTTGCAGCTCGAGCGGCCAAACGGCGACGGAAGGTATATTTGCTTTTTTACCTTAGATTTCTTCTTCGAACCATCGCTTGAGTGTCATGACTGTGTTCTATAGATTTTACTCCGAACTTTACATAGGGTTATGTTGAAGAATTATATGAAAACTGTAGGTTCTTGTTGAGGTATTTCTCCAATTCAGAGGTTTTGTTTCCAGGCAGCTGAAGATCTTGTAGGAGGATCCGACCATGGAGGAAGACAAACAAAGATTGTTCAGTTTGGTATCTTGCAATACAAAAAGCGGAAAAGTGACCCACAGGTAACCACCTCTCTCGCTTCGTGTCCTTTTGTCATTTCCTTGCCATACACTAACAAATCTTTATTATTATACTTGTATTCGTTATGAATACCTAGAGACGCGTATCGGATTAAAACGTAACGATAACAACTGTAACAAGCATGATGAGTTCTACTCCAACCACATGAATCAACATTAGCTTTGTTAGATCAATATTTTCGCTCATTCCTTTCCGGCGAAAGTTCATTTAATGTTGTGGAGTGCAGTAACGATGACAGAAGAGTCCTGAACATATCAGCTTATCTATGAATGGAATATCAGCATTGGTTGTTTCGTTGGGATTTGTTTACAATGTACGAATATCCGGTTTCTGGTCACGTTTTTGAATGAGTATGCATTGAAATTTGATAGCTCGCGGAGCAGACTAACCATAAACAGGGAATTTGAAAAGTTCGAAGATTGCAAAGTGTATCTAACAATAGGCTCATTGTGCAGCTGCTTTGAAAGTTGGAAGCATATGAACTAGTGTTTGGGCAGTATGACGTTAAAGAGTTACGGAAAGCCGCATAAATTCATTTTGCAAATAATGACTTGTTCGTATCCTCCAAAGCTTACCCGGATTCCAAAATTACCTCGCGCGGCACAGCTTGACAGTGAAAACTCCTCGTTTATTTGTAAGGGGGAGCTGGGTGAGAAGTACAGCTCACAGTAGAAGTGCAAGAAGCTGAACCAGCATGTCGGAATGAAACCGGAAGTTCGGCGAGGGAAGCTCTCCACTTCCAATATGGTCCACGTACGGGAAGTTAAGCTGGGAGGCTCCGGCTGCCAACTTGGGAGCAGTTGAGAGGAGGTATGCATACGGCTCTTGGTTTATAGCTTACCCATGGAGCTGCTATGTGTACACCATTTCTGCCCTGGGGTTCTGAGAACAAGAACACAAAACTGCAAAAGAAGAAGTATTGACAAGATCGAAACCCGTCATTAAGTGTTTGATAGTCCTTACTAGAGTATTGATCGAATAAAAATTGAATAAATTCAGTTAATTCCACAAAAATGTTAGAAAAAACCCATCCGGAGAACCGAACTCTGCAAAAGTTAAAGGGTCTATATTCTGTTCTTTACTCCACCCTAGGATTATGGAGCTCTCCCTTTTCTCAGCAGTCTAGTTTTTGCCTTATTTGAAGTCGAGTATTCGAATATCGAATGAATCTATAATAATACATTGCTTGGTCACCATACTAGTCCTTATCCATTCGCCCACTCTACCTTTTATCAAGTAACTTTTATAGCTACGTTGTTGAAATTCCTAGGAACTGAGGGTAAGAAAGGTATGCATGCTGCAGCACCTTGTTAGGTAAGGTTTCACATCAGCTTGTATTCCGTTTGGTTAGCCTCTTGCACTTCCTTTGTGAGAGGCAGAGCACTCGGTTTGCGTGCGGCAGGTCTGGGGTTAGCTCGTATGAGAGAAGTTGCAGTTAGCTAGTTCAAATGAGTTTGTAATGAACTCTACCTGCTCATTGTGCCTTTGGCAGTTGTGTGAAGAACTCGATTTGCATGTCAGTATCGCTGGCGATACCAGCCAGTACTGTGACCAGTTTGCTCAACGAAGCGAATTGTCGCATGAAGGCGTTGCTGACAGGAGTGCCAGGTGGTACCACTGGGGCTTTGAGGAGCAGTGATAGGATTGAGAGAACCTAGAAATCTTATTACCTTCATAGAAGTTAGCATGGTAACTCTCTATGCTTACCTCGTGGAAAGGACGGAACTGGCCATCCGTGGCGTCAGCGTAGCGGATTCTCGTTGCCAGTTCAGTCAAAATAGCTAGGTCGTAGATCAGGGGCGAAGCGAGCAATGAATCTTCACAGGTGTTGTGAATTACAAATGTCTGACGACCACCCATGAATATGCTGGAAATACGTGCTAATGGCTTACTGGGTATCATTGTTGAGTTCTGTGACCAACCTGCAGATGTATTCGTCCATAGCCCTTTTTGAGTCACCGACGAACGGGACGTATTTGATTACTATGCAATGATCTGGATTTTTGCCAGTCGGATACAGAATCTTGTTGGCCTGCACCATATCATCAACAACCGAAGATTTGGAGATTTCCTGAAATTATGGAGTTACAATTTTATATATGTACAGTCCTGAGATTAAATGAAACCAACCTTTGATCTGAATTGTCTCGCCTCGCTGAGGTTCTTTCCGTCGTTGTTGCCCAGATGGTTATACGAGACTATGGACTCTGGCTTTAGCCCGCTGCTGACAAGGAAGTCCACAAGGGCGGATTTGATCTTGGTCTGGCCGGATTTGAAATCATCTCCGCCAACGAAGACGTTGTGCTGAAAAGAAGTGATCTGCTAGGAACAGTTGATACAGAATAAGATACTGGCTATATTTGAATTAAAATATTCGGGTGTGTATTATCGTCAGGAGAAACGAGGCGGAGTCTTCCCGCCCTTTACGATCAACTCATCCCGGTCGCATTCAAATTTTGCATAGTTATGTATAGGGGAATCGCGCGCGAAGGGAACGAGTCAACCGTAATGGGCGGGAGGAAAATTTGAACGAACCAATCGTAAAACAGTACCACGCTCCGTTTTCCCTCACGATGACACACACCCCAAATATTTGGTCCTGATAAAAAAAAATTCGAATCGAAAATTTGATTGTTCGAAAAAGTAAGCAACACAACATTGGAGGAGGGATACTAGGGCTGTAGGGCATTCTTTTTTTCCGGATGTTCGAGTGTTCATATCGATTCTTAAATATTATAATATTAACTGAAGTTATAACTGGATTGATATTAACTAAAAGTAATCTAATTTCCGTACAATGGAAGGGACGAAATGGAAATTTCCTTCTTTTTGCTTTTTCATATTTCACTCTTTTTACATACTTTTCTTATTATTTATTTCATTTCATCGGATTTCTAGGATTTATAATTTCTGCCTACCAGTTATTGAACCGCCAAAAAGTGTTTAAAGTTCGAGCGATTTTGTGTAAAGCTTCCAAAAAAAAAAAGAACTAACTTTCTATCTCTATGAGTCCAGAACTATCTCTTCTAATTTCTAAAGAATAGCATATATGTAGAGAATTGCTCCTGCGGAAAAAATAATTAAAAATAATGTTTTAGAGCCAATCTTGCTGATTTTTGGTCTCAGAAAAATTCTCGGTGATTTTTCAAGAAAAAAATTTACATTTAAACCTTCTGCTAGCGGTCGAAAAGCGGATTTATACCGTAGTACGGAGTATTGAGGTATAAAATTTTTTTCTGGTCACTTTTCATTCGAGTTTGTCCTATTTCATGAAAGCCGTAATTGTGGGAGAACGGAGTTTGCTTGTCAACTTTGGACTGAATTCAAATAGTTGCGTACTTAACCATTGGTTACATAACGTACCTGATGAGCAAGCTCTATAATCCCTGGAACGAGCGTGTTCTGTGGTGATCCATTAATGTAGTGTGCGCCTTCCAGAATAGCAGCCACTGCGAAGATATTCGAGGGTGACACCTATGTATAAATGTGGCTTCAGTAAGTAAAATTTTGATTTAAATTCTATAGAAATCACCTCATCAGCGCTCTTTTCTATTGAAGCCAGCATTTGTTCGGCGGTCATATTGAGACCGTCGACGACGTCTGTGTAGCGTTCTGTGTTCGCCGTCCACAGCACAATTACGCATTCTGAAGTGAAATAGATGTTAATTTACAGTTCTGCTGAGTTTCGCTACTGGCTGATTCTTTCGTCTGACCAATCGCAAAACTCAATGGTACCGCCCTTCCCAGACATGGTATCTTCACCCTTACTCGATCATCAATGAGCTTTTTGATTCTAATATAAGAGGCAACGTTCTTCTTGGTTGAAATGATGAATCATCAACTTTCGATCGATGAACATAGTTTTCAAGATCTTAGGTAATTGTAAGCTTACCAAGGTCATGCTTCTCTCTGAAGTTGCGTATATCTCGACGAATATGCTCAAGATGATCCTTCTTGTTCGTTCCTGGGATGATGTTGTTGGCTCTGTCACCCTGGTTAGCGGCGATGAAGTCGGGGTAGTAGATAGATGGCATGGGTACGATTGGCTCCATGTAGGGACGGAGCTTTTCTTGAAGTTCCGGTTCGAATACCTTAAATAAGAGGCTGATCTGGAGTATCCAGAAACTTCTACCTCATCCTTCAGCTTCCTAACCTTTTTTTCACAAGAATATTGTAATTGGAAAGAAGTAAAGTGAGGTTTATATGCGTTACCTTAGCGCGGATCATGGCCTCATAGAGGTTTTTGTTGTTGATATCCCATCCGTCAATTATGAGATCGTTAGGCGATAGAATTGGGATGATTTCGTTGAAAGGAACATGGATTTGTTGTTCTCCATCCCATCCGAGGTGAACAGTTGATGCCTGTGTGACAGACCTGAAGTGAAATGCTTCAGATGATGCAGTGTCTTCATGACGTCGACGCAAACCTTACCCGAAATAGTTGGCAGTTTGTACGCCATCCTTCGTTCGCCATGTCATATGTTTTTTGTTGGCGTAGATGGCTCCAACAGACGTTGACCCATTGTTGCCACCCAATCCGACTAGCAAAAGTCCTGGAGGGAGAACTTTCATGTTTCCGAACCATGTTGGCCTTTTGACTGGTGCTCACCTGTTTTCTTTGGCTTCAGCTGTGTTTTGAACAAGTATTCATGTTCCTTTGGTGATACCTTCAGTCCATCGGGGGTTTGCGTGAAGTGGTTCTTGCGATAATGGTATGTTGTTTCGATCTCCGTCCCGTCGCAGCGAACGTAGGGTGAATCGACGATCAGCTGTTATAAGATGTTTTTAGTGGAGGGAATATGAGCATTCTTCAATCTTCAGAGTTCAAGTAAGGTTTTCATTCTCGTTTTGTTGGAAAAGAACTCGTTTTGAAAGACTGGTAGTGATATTGAGTTACGACCGCTGTTGTATTGACCGGCAGATCGACTGGTTCGGTCGGAAACAGTAGTGGAAGTTTTAAGTGAAAGGGATCGTACCACCGGTGTGAAAAATGGGTCGAACCAGCCAATCGCTTGCTCATATCACTGCGGTCGTAATTGCAGGCATGCAGGTCCTCCCACGGGTATTCCCTGAGCTAACAGACCATATTGGAAGTAGCCAGGTGAATAACCTCACATACGCATAACTACTGCCATTTTTTGTGCCAGGCAGTTACATAAATGCAGCGTCCCTCCTCAGAAACATTTCTGAGGTTTTTATGGGACGACAGCTGGCTTTCATCATGGCAGTGTACATCACTATTTGCAAGTGTTAGCAGAATCGGTTTGTAAGCCTTCTGTTCCGGTGAGGATGCGTGCGAGTGCAGGACATCTGCCAAAGAAGCACTTCGTTGACTCGAGGCAGCTACAACAGCGAAGCTGTATAGGGGAGAAGTGTCGCGTTAACACAAAATGCTCCAATAAATAGGGAGTGAAGACGGGGTTTTGGCAGTTTGGTGAGGAAAGATGTAAGCCATTATGATTTTGATTCCGTTCTAGTCGTTTAGAAATCTCAAAACTATCTTGAGGTGGGACAATATCTGCGCGGATGCTGTGCAAGGTGTACATAGCATACGTATCGATTGCGTTGCCATAAGCTGCTGTTCCACCACGTCGGTGAGGATGAATTATTTCTGACAGTTCATCTAGAACACATCGATTCATGCTATGGCAACAGGACCGGAAGAAGAAGACCTAATCGTGAATATACTGGAATGCTCACAGCTTATCTCTACAATTTCACCGCAACTCACGTTTCACACCAAGGACATGTTTTTGTGGTCATGGTAAGATTAGTGGAGTGAAAACAACATAGTTAAGATGAAGTGGAGAAATCAAGGAAAATTTCCAGAAAAATCCACGGCGATGGATAAAATGCATTTGTGGGTACGGCAATGGCGTATGAAAATCGTCATTGTTGCGAACATTTGCGGAGTTTTCTCTCTTCTTTTTTCTTTATGTTTGACGATGTGTTTTGGTAATCACGCATGTAGCTAGAAAGGTTCTCCATTTTGAGGTTGTGGGTCTGGAAGTGATCAGAAATTCCTAGCCTCAGTTAATCTCTGAGAATTTGAATCGATAATTCATATTAGGAAATTAAATACAGTAGCGGCGAAAGAGATATGATCAGCGGTGGTATCAAGTATGGATTTGAAACACGATAGTTCTGTTTCAAAAGAGTTGATGGTGATGTCACTCACGGCAAGGAAGAGTATTTCGTCCCTCATCATATCGTCAAATTTCATTTGAACAGGTCAATCCTTCGCTGGGTTACAGTAAAAGATTCTGCCTTCAACAATGTCTCTAATCACTTCCTATTGAACGCTATTGTATATCTAAATACCTACCAAAGAATTCATTTATACCGAAACTTATGGTTTTTTCCGTAGTGGTAGGTGCAGATGACTCATAGCATTCATTGTGAAAGAAGCAGTGAAATCTCTGCCACTTTGTTGGAGCAATTAGTGTACATTGGCTGAGCGGGAAGAATAGGGTTCCTGGGGTTTACCAACGTTACTCGAAAATACTAAAAAATACTGTTATGCAGCTCTCACACACTCTCGCTTCTAATTTTCTACATGCAGCTACTGCTATACATGTTGTAGTTGTAGGAATAATAACTTCATTTGAGGAAGACCCCCGGAAATAATGGTTAATATGAAATACTCACCCTTCTAGGCTTCTGCCCCGCTAGTGTCGTTCCATTGCATCCATTGCTGAGACCTTTCATGTCGAATGTGTTACCCTTTAATACAATTTTCGTAATTAGACATACAATAGATTCGTAATATAAATGAGCAGAGAATGATGTACTGATGAGGCAGGCAGGCTCACTTAGTGCAAATGATATGGTGAAATGATCGCGGTTGACCTTGTCACGACTTTTATAAACTTGTAGGAAATCCGATATGTTGGTGTAATAAACATTGCATCTATGGGGCAATCTGTGAGTCAGACAATTTGTGACAAAGCACTATTCACTTAGCAGCCAAGTTATCTGAATAATGGGAAGAAGGAAGGGTGAAATTCGAGCGAAAACAAGCTGTTTCAAGGATCTTTCTGGATGGGGTCGACTTTCTCCTCGTAAACATAGTGGGGGCTTTTCCGGTGGGGGATGTCTGGCTGAATGAGCTGAAAAGCAGCAAAACACTAGCAGAAATTGGAAGAAACGTCGAGCGATGTTAACGTTACGCAGGTTCTGCACTCATTGACGGCAAAGAGCTTGTGTGGTATTGATTTTGTTGCTTCTCAACGAAGCTGCATAGTAACTGGCACAAGAAGACCAAAAAAGGGAAGTCTTGCAGAGGAAAGTGCTATATAAGAATTGCTCGCGAGAAGATTATAAAAATTAATGCAATATTCAATTAAATTACCTTGAATCTAAGATTTTTGTTGGGATACTATTGGAAAAACAACCGTCCGAATAGTATCCGTAGGAGTGACGTGATGGATGTCAATTCTCAGGAAGGTGAAGGTACTTTAGGTGCTGACAGATGATTATGTAATGGGGTGCGATGTCTACTGTCACCCCAGAGATGTGTTTTTCCATCAGTGGGCCATTTGGCAGTGGTTTGCACGCGTGCTGCAGTGCATTTCATCAGAGAAGAGAATTGGAGAGGCGGCAAAGAAAGAGCGCAGAAGAGTGTGTGGTATTCGGAAAGGCAGGGGAGAGCGTCATAATTACTCAATTATTGTCGCTTTTGGAATGAACTATCTTATTTGCTGAAAATCTGGTCTTCTTATGATATTCTTTCCGTGAAATACAGGGGCAATAAAAATTCAAAACACAACCACAACTGCAAATAGAAAAAGGACCCGTCTACATCTGACAAGAGGAGAATATATTAAACTCATCTTGTTTGATGTGAGGACTAACAGTCAAATTTAGGAGAAGTTAAAGAAAATATGAAAAGAGTATTGAACCATCCAGAAAACGAGTAATGAATTTCATGAGTATTTGAGTTAAGAAAGAGTGTTCGAGCTCTCAATGGAGCTTCGACAATCGAGGTTTCACTGGTAACACATGTGAGCAGTACCTAGTGGTTTTGTTGCACCAGATCTTTTTACTTCGAAAATGACTTGATTTGGCTTACTTGGCTGTTTGTCGGTGAGCGTGTCCCTCGCCATCTGTGTTCTCTTCAAAGTTGTAGACTCTCAAGGATCTTGTGAGGGGAAATCAGAGTTGTGAAGAGAACGCTTGTAAACTTTGCTAGGTTTCATGCCAACCCTATCTAGTATATTCGGTCGTATTCATCTAACCCTTTTCGGGAAGTGGAATCTTCCGCGAGCTTATTTTTAACTCTTTAGCATCAAATCTTTTTTTTTTTTGAAGTTCTAATGATCCAGGTTAAAAACTAATACTTCTGATGAGCTTGTTTTCGGAACACCGATTATTTGTGTTTGCTATGTAAAAACCGTTTTTTTTCCGTTCCACACATGCTTCCCCCCCCCCCCCCCTTCTTCAGCTTACTACTGACAATGCGAGGGTAGTATGTATATAGTCTAACAGTGGGGCTGCAAATGGGGCTGTGAAATCAATACTGCAAGTTTGATGAGAAAAACATACGTAAACAATTCAACAAGGCGATTTCGCAGAGGTCGTACTAGCTGGATCTGCTTGAACTCGCTTTATAACCACTTACCGTTAAGTCTGAACAGGAAGTATCTTTTTGCGGAAAATTTGGTTTCCAAGACTTGTGCCAGTTTGTTTCCAGTGTCCTGGAGCGCGTTCGACGAACATTAACAAAATGCACAAGTCCCGAAAACAGTGAAGCATTTTATGAAAGCTACTAACTTAGCTCCATGGAGCTGTATTGGTTGAGTAATGCGAGCCATGGGAAAATAAACAGGTTGAGTGATCCTAGCCATGGGGAAATAAAAATACTCAGATAACAGATCAGGTATTGGTGAGGCGTGTCATTGAGTAATAGAGGACTTAAGGAATTAGGAAAGGAAATTCCTATTTAAAAGGCAATTGTTACCAAGTACAGCTGGTTAGGTTAACAGGGCCGAAAAGAATGGTATGGGAAGGAAAGAGGAGCTAAAGTTCTAATGGTGTGAAGTGAACTTATCTCGACGCTATGACTAGGATTCCGAAATACTGGGAATCTCCCAAAAGGAAGTTTCTGTATATGGAGCTTTAAGAGAAGGTCGTGCTTGTTCTATGCGCATAGGTACATTGTCGGGTTTTGTCTGGCTAAAAGCAAATTTGGTTTCAGAAGAGTGGAACTCGTTTTTTAAACGAAGTAGCAATTTCAAGAGGTATCTATGAGATTTGAAAATGTTATTGGTATAATATCACGTCGTCGATATAAGCTCTCTTGCGTTACCCAGCGGATTTGTTGATTACGAATAATTTAGAATTATTTAGCAGGAATCATCTACAGCAATAACGAAAGCCGAACCTCCGGACGATGGATACGAGAACAAAGAGGAGGCGAAAACTATTGGAGATCACGAAAAGGTGCGGTGTGAACAACTTTCATTGCATTTGATCCATCATTTGGAGGCACTGGTTTGACCTACTTGTAGGTTCCGTTGGTGATTATGGCTTACGGTGAGCGTTATTCGATTCTTCGTCAACTGGAGCAGATGAAGCCCACAGTTATTATTCTGTACAATACAGATGTAGTGACATTAAGACACATTGAGGTAGGAAGTGCACTGTTGTTATGGGTGGGTGTACGGTTAAATGTTTTGGTTTAGATCTACAAAGCTTGCCATTCCGAGCTGTTCTTGCACATTTTTTCGTTGATGTATAGAGAATCTACGGAAGAGTCGCGTTATCTGATGGCTCTTAAGAACGAAACTGACGCGTTTGAGTCGCTTTTTAATGAGCAGAAGGTAACTTATTTGCTTTTTCGTTCATTACTTTTACAGTTTAACTTTGAGGTGGGCTATAGCGCTATGTTTCTATTATATTATTTCTGGCCTGGCCATTGTTTCAAAGCTACTCCTTTAGACGCTCTTGATTCCTCGACGGTATGAGACTGAACGTGAAGAAGTAGCACGCTTGGAATTATCAACAAGAGATGGTGGAGGGCAAGTTCCAGAGACGAATGAGAGGCCAAAGGTAGCGAATCCGGAACTTGTTTAAGGATTTTTCGCCTGCAGCAATGAAAGAGCGGCGTTATTGTTAGGATTTTACGTGCAATTTTTTTTCGGAAATCAATTTTTGTTCCAATCAGTTTTTGCTCACATGAAAGGGTTTGCCGACTTGTTACACTACAGATCTGTATGTATACGATATCTAGGTAGTTGTTGACATGCGTGAATTCAATAGCGAGCTTCCGACGGTACTGTACAAGAAAGGATACGATGTGGTTGCTGTCACGCTTGAGGTATGAATTTCCAACAAATTTTTCTAAAGCCTGTGTGTAGTGTCATCCAATCTGATTAGTGGCAGGAATAAGGAATAGGAAATGGGAAGCCTTAGAAATTTCGGAGTATCGGAGCTGTTAGAAGTCGGAAGTACGGATAATCCTATATGTGCACGCATGCAGCTTAAAAGGAGCCTAAATTTGGTGTAAACCATGCATTGTTAGACTAACTGGCATTCATCTTGATAGTTTTGTCCGATCATTTTTTTCAAGAATTATTCAAGAATAAATAAAAATAATGGTTTGCTGAACGAAAACACGCAGATCATCATCCGTTGTTCGTAGCTTGTCTTCTGGCACTGAGATTTCGTTAACACAAATACTGGTGGATAGTATCAAAACCACGGCAAATAAATGACCATTAGTAAAAAATAGATCCTTTCCCAAAAACTTTAGAGAAGGACCGCTATGACAATTTCGGCTAAGAATTGCTGTCGTATTAGATACTACTTATGAGAGCAATGCTTGTGAAGAAACGGTCAACGCCTAAGAAGCGTCAGTATTGGCACACGACTGCCGTGTTGTGCAGATATTGCCGGTCAGCTCTTGGAAACTGAAATTCCCTGGATTTTTGTGCAATATTTCAGAGGTCGGAAGCCCGAAAAACGACACCGGAATTCTGAATGTCGGAATTTCACCCTGATCAGGAGTTCTATGTTTTGGTTCTGATTGAATCTGTAAATAATAATGTATTTAAACCAGCGACAGCCGTCGATTCCGGGCCTAAAAGCCACAAATTCATGGCAATCCTCGGGATCCAGCCGGCTGCACAGGCCGGATGCGCTGAAAAGTACCATGCAGCTCAAAAATCGGCTGAAGCTCAACCAAAAAATTGGACAAAAATCCGACAAAAGTTCTGTTTTTTGGCGCAGACTGGGTGGTACCATGTCCCATTTACCATATTTCTGTTAGCGGATCAGCCCTACACTGTAGATATTACCAGGGTTGTGATTCATGAACCCATGATGAGGCAAAGCCAGGGTAACAAACCAACTTTGATGGTCTCCGTCTCCTAACATCGCGTCGTCTTTGTATAAGATAGCCAAACATGCTAAGCATAGTTGGTCTGCGTGGTTAGCATTCTATGGATCCTAGCTCAGATCGGCGTTCTCTGGATAGTATTTCATAGCGTAAGTGTCCTGGATGGCATGTAGTAGAAAACGGTCTCAGGTTGATAGACTCTGCTCTCTGGCAACATCTTTGTTATCAAATTCTTTTTTTTTTTTTTTGAAAACACTGGTTTTGTCTCTAGGTAGGTGACTACGTGTTATCTCCTGGAATCGCTGTTGAAAGGAAGGCGCTCGACGATCTGACGCAGTCGCTGCAATCTGGACGTGTATTCAAGCAGTCTGAACAGGTGACTATTGCAAATGCTCTATCTACTCATATTGTTAACTAATATCATTTTAGATGTTGCGCCACTATGCGAATTCAGTGCTTCTAGTGGAGTCGAACCGGAAATTTGAGTCAAAGATAGTTAATGGAGGCCCGTTTCAGGTACTTTTGGTGTGTTTATTGGGTGAGTGGTCAGGGGAAAAATGAGCACTGTCTTAGGGTGAATTGACTCGCCACTGTCGAGAAATTCGTGCGCTCCTGTGCTCACTTCTGCGGTCGACGCCGAAACTCAAGTTGATCTGGTCCTTGTCGCCAGCGAATTCAGCAGAATATTTTGCAGAACTGAAGGTAGGTATTGTTTCTGTTGGAATTGTTCGGAAGAAGTTTATGGGTATGCAGAACATGAGCCTTCTTTCTTAAAGTATCAGCCATCCCGGGCCTGGAGGCATCATTGAGGTTACCCAGGATAAAGGTGTTGACGCTCCTGTTAGCGATGGGTGAATTTGTGGAATATTAACATCTACACCCTGAGTAATCTCAATCATGTATGCGGCTTTTGACGACTTACGTCTTTCTATCTTGTAAACACCATGAACCATGAATCTAACTGTGATCATCATTTTGTAAGTACTTAGTAAGACAGAAATTCTACGAAATTGAAATTCTGGAGTCAATTACTGGTTCAAGATCTATTTTCGAAGTTAATCGGAGTATTGCTATAATACATCACGCTTATGATACCACCTTCCTTTCTGTGACATTCTTTTACTTCTTTTGATCATTCCTAGAGAATTTTTTTTTCAGCTGAACCGTCCCGAACCAGATCCCGAAAAGGCCATATCACTGAGAGGAGACGACGTTTTCAAGCCCATTGAAGGTGTTGAAAAAGCTTTGTTCTCATTCTGCTGACCATTTGTTTCTCTTATTCAGAAGAGCCTAGTCGTAGCCCAGAGAAGCGACGGAAACCAAACGCAATTCTTCTCCGACATATGGCTCAGCATTTACCAGGAATGGGGAGAGGAGACGTGCAAACGATGATGCTTAGTCAGAAGGTGGGTTTCCGCGAGGATTAACGACCACTAACCAACCGCGCGCGGCAGGCTCCAGGAAAACAGTGCATGGAAAAACGCTGTTCTCCGTCTTTTCTCTCTAATAACAACTCATGATAAATGAGGTAAAAGATTGTGTTACGGCACTTTTTCAACTACTATGTTTGGCAGTTTTTTCCAAGTTGAAGACGTCAAAGCGGCCTGACGCTACGCAAATGGATGGAAAGTGTCCGTAGACAGTATGTGATGGGTTCGAACCAGCTGATTTTCAACTGTTCTCATTTTTAGGTGAAGAGTTTGCGCGAGTTATTCACAATGTCGGCAGAACAACTTCATGGTGCTATTGGAGCGCATGCCGATAGAATAAGTGTATTTTCAAACTTTGATTTTAGCTCATCGGATTAAGCAGAATTGGATCTTCACTTCTTAGTTTTACCGAAATCCCTTCGTCTTTACCATGTGTGTGTGTGACATTTTTAAGGTAAACAGATCTCGTTTGTACAGTGGGCGTCGAGGGCGGTGACCCGCCCACGGTCTCGAAAAGCACGCGGCGCGACCGCGCCGCTCACGATGGAATCGCCGCTGCAGTGACGAATCTGGGTTTTCTCGGTAGTTGTTCGTCACATTTGATGTTACCTAATCAGAAAACTAACTAACGCGCCGCGTGCTTTTCGAGTCCATGGAGGGGTCATCGCCATCGACGCCCACTGTATGTGTACCCTCTTTTTAGGCCATTTTTTATGGATTTTTTTTAGCTACTGCTTCCTAAGGTACGGGTGTATTTGTGTTCTTACATACGCTACCTCTATTTTTCAATTGTCTTTTATTTGTTTGATGATTGATTTATTTGATGACTGATTAAATTTCATGACGGTTTTCTTTGGACGTTGCTGTTTATATTATGAAGCCTGAATTGGATTTTCAAAATTCAGAAGAGTTCGAACTGGCTGAAGGTCAATGCCTTAGGAACCCCAGTAAGTGATATCTCCCATTCACCTTCCAAAATGTAGCATACTGTTTCGGTCCAAAATTTCGGCGAAAATTTTGTGGGGGGGGGGGGGGGG
>JARK01001459.1:565613-575683 GCA_000688135.1 Ancylostoma ceylanicum | reverse complement strand
GGGGGGGGGGGGGGGACAGAAACTTAATGACAGTCCGGGGCAATTGCTCTGGCCCTAATCAGGACAGCTACATGCTAAAGATGCAACAAAAGAGAAATAGGTAGCGAAGTAAACTACGCACAAATCTGTTTGTAAGAAAATCGATGCACAACGTGTGAAATTAATGCGCATTTGTTACCCATTAGTCAGATCCTGTTCAACAGGGGGTCAAAGTTGCTCAGATGACTTTTACATCCACTAA
The DNA here is from genome assembly GCA_000688135.1 of Ancylostoma ceylanicum. Taxonomy (NCBI): domain Eukaryota; kingdom Metazoa; phylum Nematoda; class Chromadorea; order Rhabditida; family Ancylostomatidae; genus Ancylostoma; species Ancylostoma ceylanicum. The sequence goes on along the minus strand of JARK01001459.1, from coordinate 575,442 downwards.
CGTTGCCATTTCGTTGGGTTTGATTCGGAGATTAGAGGATTAGTGTAGTCTAGGAGCAAGTGCACATTTGGAAGTACAAATCACTTTAATGTACATGGAGCTGGGTAAGGTTGGAACAGACGTCCCCCCGAACTGAGTATTGACCCGATAAAAAAAAACCGAGCTGGGTAAGGTTGGAACAGACGTCCCCCCGAACTGAGTATTGACCCGATAAAAAAAAACCATGTGGCTTCTATAGACGTTCGTCTTCACATATTTCTTTTGTATGGTGAGAGAGAATTTGAATTAGCATTTTAATGCAAGGGAGATGTAAGAGAAACTGATACGAATAGGCACTGCTAGGCTTCTGGTCTTCAACTTTTTCGAAGTCGTCTTACAAGGATTTTTCTTTGCAGAAGCTGATATCGTCGTCATTGGAGCTGGTCCTGGTGGGTACGTTGCTGCCATCAAAGCAGCACAGCTAGGCATGAAGGTTTGCGTTCAGTTATCTTCTGTTTACAACTGTTACGATCACTTGTATAGATAAGTAGAGAGGCTGAATTCGTAGTGAATCTTTTCAAGCATAATTTTATGCAGAATATCACATAGAAAAGCGTTTCCTGTTGCATATACTCTATGTGAAAATTTTGTAGACCATTTGTGTGGAAAAAGATCCCACGCTTGGAGGTACCTGTCTGAATGTGGGATGCATTCCATCAAAATCACTGCTCAACAACTCGCACTATTACCACATGACTCATCATGACTTCGCGAATAGAGGTAGCATAGCAGTATTTGTGAATATTACCAGGTGGTATTGTATATTTTTTAGGAATTGAATGCACTGCCAAGTTGAACCTTCAAAAAATGATGGAGGCAAAGGCGAGCAGCGTGAAGCAGCTAACTGGAGGTTAGTATGTCTTGTTATTGCCTCTCATTTTCTCCGTCATTGTGTAAAAGGACTAACTTTCTAAAAAAAGGACGTCCACTGCGATTTCTATCGAAAAACTCAATTTTATGGAACGTCCCGTTTCACCTGAGATGAAGAATAGAACAGTTCTTGAAGTAGCCCTTCCCAGTCATCTTATGGAACTCTGGAAAGAAATTTTCCCGTCTGTTAAGAGTGCTTTTCTCAGGAATCGTTCAACTCTTCAAAGCCAATAAAGTCGGACACATCGAAGGTGTGGGCACTATCACTGGACCTAACCAGGTGAAATTACGTCTTTGTTTGTATTGTTCTGGCTGGTTTTCAATGTTATCTAATTGTTGCATTTAACCTTGAGTAGTGAGGTTTTTTCCTTGGATCTCGCTGGGGTGTGCATGCGCCGGCCCGTTCGATTGCCACCATGGCGTTGCACTTCGTCGGGTTTTTCATTCGTCGCTGTGGCTACGCACTTGTAGCGCGGGATTTTCTCGGGATTCCGACAGCCTCTATGTTTTGTAAATAAAATGTGGCAACAGAGAGAGGCATTTATGCGGAGAACATCAGACGTGTGATTCATCGGAATCGAATGTCGATCGATGTTGGGGCAATGGCAGCGTTTGAGATGTGCCCAGCATTGATGATGCCAGGCCTACCAGTTACTAACAAATCAGCGTAACAGTGCTGTGTGACTGATGACAGCATTTAGAAATCTGTGCGCTGCGCTTGTTATAAGCCACTTTTATTCCCACGCATACTATGCGTTTACTCTTGCAGAAACGAGGTTGAGAATGGTTCTTTGTTGTTCAGATTTATAAAAACGGAAGTCATGCAGACACGATTGTATCTTTCCTGCTTTCCAGGTTCAAGTGAAGAAGAATGATGGATCTGTTGAGACCGTGAATACACGTAACATCCTTATCGCCACTGGATCGGAAGTCACACCGTTCCCAGGAATTCCAATCGATGAGGAGCAGGTAACCAAAATTGGAGTTAATTTTTGATTGGACGTATTCGTAGCTTTCTTAAATTACAGATCGTTTCCTCAACTGGTGCGCTTTCACTCAAGGCAGTCCCTAAGAAAATGGTTGTTATTGGAGCCGGTGTGATTGGACTTGAACTGGTAGGCTATCCTGCTTCTTTGCACGTTATATGACTTGAATCTGCTCTATCGCTTTTCTTCGGCATTGTAGTTGTACTGCAGTTTTCGAGGGCACGCCTATAATAAACCAGTGTTTGTTGGAGCAGTACTCATCGTCTGGTCATCCTGTGATGAACAGAAAATTGCTTGCTTCTAGGGATCTGTATGGCAGCGATTAGGAGCCGAAGTTACCGCTGTGGAATTCCTTGGACATATCGGTGGATTTGGTATCGACATGGAAGTCGCTAAAACCTTCCAGCGTACTTTGACGAAGCAGGGTTTGAAGTTCATGCTAAACACCAAGGTGGGGCATAGTTATTCTACGTTCTATCGCACATTCATCAGTGGCAGTTCCCCTTGAAGTAGGAAAAACAAAGATGCTTTATTGTTTTGTCGTCTCAAGAGAATATTAGCCGTTTTGGGAAGCTTCCACATATCTAAACGTTTAAGGGTAGTGAGAACTGTGAGCGTTCCAGAAAAGTCTGGATTCATTTATGATTTCTATCGCGACTTTTTAGGTGATGGCTGCGAACAAGAGTGGCGGAAACATCACCGTTGATGTTGAAGGAGCGAAGGATGGAAAGAAGCAGACGGTGAGTGTATCATTTTTTCCTTGAATGTATATATTAGATTCACGTGTTATACAGCATCAAAAGTGCATTAAAGAAAGTTGTTTGCCGGAAGACATCTGCGCCTGTTTCACACTGGGTTTTTAGAGAGGCCCTTCAGTTCACTTTATTAACGAAAGCGTACACCTAGTTCTTGACTGTTTGAGGGCTCATTCTGCTGACGTGAATAAGCCAAAAATCTTACTTCTCTCTTGAAGTTTCCTTATTTTCTGTAAAGCGAGTAGGTAAATCTCTCGAAGTGCTTGTTTCATGGGTTTTGGGGTATTTGGTCTCTTCCCAAACTGTTTCTACTACTTTGCTTCTTCGTATTCCCTTATTATTCGTCAAAAACAGGATCGTCCGTTTGTGGTTGTCGTTTCTTAACGCGTCGACTGTTGGCATGAAAAGCTTTTCTGAGGAAAATTGTGAAAAAAAACGTCTCCTAGTAAAACTCCAACGATTTTTCCGTGAGCAGGGTCAGGTTAAGACACATTGTTGGGAGAGGCTGTCAAGGCACAGCCCGCGAATCGACATATTTTTCATTTCTTATGTTGGTGATAAACAATCGGTGTAAACGTGCAAACATGAAACTTCGAGTATCGGTAGTGCAGAAATTGCTGGGCTAACGCTAATTAAAAATGAACACGAATACAAATGCTGTTTTATATAAACTCGAGCGGAAAATAAATCCTGGATCAATAGTATCGCGTTGATTTGCTGGGAGTGTACGGATTTTTGTGCTGGATGGGGCAAAGTTTGCAAAAGGTCATAGATTGTGGTTTATGCAATTCTTTTAGCTTGAATGTGACACTCTGTTGGTATGCATTGGACGACGACCATACACCAAGGACCTTGGTCTGGAGAATGTGAGCATTCCCCTGGATGAGAAGGGACGAGTACCAGTCAACGAGAGGTTCCAAACGAAGGTTCGTTAGTCCAGTTGCTATCTAGGTTCTTTCCAGGTAATCCCTGATGGTTTTGAAACACTTATATTTTGTAAGGTGCCATCTATTTACGCCATTGGAGATTGCATCGCAGGACCCATGCTCGCCCACAAGGCTGAAGATGAAGGTTTGTAAGAATATGTTAACATTCATAAATTGATTTCTGTGTTTGAGGTATACTCTTGCATTTTAGGTATCCTGTGTGTGGAAGGAATTTGTGGAGGACCTGTGCACATCGACTATAACTGCATCCCATCTGTCATATACACTCACCCTGAGGTAGCTTGGGTTGGAAAGCCAGAAGAGCAGCTGAAGCAGGAGGTAGATTGCTTTCTTGCTTCAGAAATATATTCCTACGTATTCTTAGATGGAAGAAATGCGAGTATTCGTGTTGTCCTAATTTTATTCCGTTGCAGAATGTCGAATTCAAAGTAGGAAAGTTCCCATTCATCGCAAACTCACGTGCAAAGACAAACTTCGACACCGAAGGTTTTGTGAAAGTTCTCGCCGATAAGCAAACAGACAGGATGCTCGGAGTGCACATCATTGGACCAGTAAGTAGTTTTATTTTAATTCATTCTGGGGAAAAGATGGTGCATAGAACAGTCTATGACACATTACTATAACGCAAACGCACCGTCTCGTCTTGGCTAGTAATGTTGGAGGAGTGCACCTATGCAATTCTGAGTTTGCTAAGGATTTTCCAGCTCCAAACACATACTCAGTGCAGCATGCTGTTAGTCAAATAATATCACTAAATTATTTGGAGTTTTTCATTTTAAAGAGAATACATGAGGATACAGGAACACATGTTTCGCTTTTTTATACCTTCCTCCCCCAATCCGTTTGTGTTTTACGAAAACTGTATTTTTCTTTGTGTAGTGGGCGTCGATGGCGGTGACCCATCCACGGCCTCGAAAAGAACGCGGCGCAACCGCGCCGCTCACGATGGAATCGGCGCTGCAGCGGCGAATCTGGGTTTTCTCGGTATTTATTCATCACATTCGATGTTAGCTAATAAGAAAACTAACTAACTTTCAAGAACACCCCATAGTTTGTTGCTCTGGAGGGGATTTTCGAGGCCGCAGAGGGGTCGCCGCCATCGACACCCACTGTATTTTTATTGAGAGAATCGTTGGAACAAGTGTTGGTTTTGAAACAGCGTGTTTACCCAAATGTTAAGGTACTGATATTTCTAGAATGCTGGAGAGATGATCGCTGAGGCTGCCCTGGCTCTCGAATATGGAGCTTCCGCTGAGGACGTCGCCCGAGTATGCCATCCTCACCCCGTGAGTACTTTATTATTAAATAATTATTCAATACAAGTACTGTGGAAGAGAGAGTGTGAAAGTAGGTTCTGCTTTATTGAAGTTGCATCATAAGCTTTTGTATCAAAAGAAGTTGCTATAGTTAAGAATGGGATGATTTTTAGTAATTTTGAGTTTATTTCTTTTTTCCATCGGTAAATTGTATTTAATTTACGGTGTAAGTAAGTATAGAACACTTTCTAATTCTGAACATGGCTGAATTTTTTGGTTTTAATTATTTCATTAATTTTTATTTCAATTTAAGTACATCAAATCAGTGATAAAAATGTCATCGGACCTTCAATGATAGATTTCTTTAATTTTTTGTCAGCAAAAAAAAATAAGTTGGTGTGTCTTAATATTATTTATTCAGACCCTTTCTGAAGCATTCCGTGAGGCAAATCTGGCTGCTTATTGTGGAAAGGCTATCAACAGCATTTAATTCCTGTGTTTATTTTTATGTGATGGTTGCAATTTCTTTGTTAAAGCTGTCAGCGTGCTTGTGCTTCGGGAAATTAGTCAATAATTGTTTATTAACTGTGTTGTAATTGTGAATTCATGACGAAAATGTGGCTTTCCACATTAAACGTAAGCCTGGTTTTTTGTGTTTGTTCAGCCGAGTGATTAGTGTTCTAGATTAGTTAGGCGACGTTTGTTGTTATAGATTTACGACGAGGTAGTAGTATTAATAAATATATGACTTATTAGTTATTTTATGTCTGCTTTAGTTACGGTGCACCTAAAAGGCAGCATTCAGAAATTTTTATATCTCAAATAAGTCTTGTCTCGACTTTTCGCTTGCTAGGGAGCCGCAAAGGTGAGTAAAACAAAGGATCTTCATGTGCTTCCTTGCGGAGCTGTGGCAGGGTCATCGTGAGAGGAATGGGGGCGTTGCCAGGAGATTCTGATTGGCGCACTCGAGTCGCCCGTCACGCCCAGCTGTTTCAACTCGAACGGCGTCAATCCCGGAAAACATGGCATATCTGTGTTTGGCGCCGCAAGAGTTTGAACAGATGGGCATAACCGGCGGCCCGAATGCGCCAGTCAGAGCCACCTGGTTACACCCCTTTACCTCACGATGATACACTCAGCACAGATATGACAAGGTCGCCAGACGATGCACCAGTTGACGCAGACACGATCCGTTGCACAAGCACACATGACATTCAGATGGTGGGGCCCACGAATGGCAGGAGGCACGCATTGAAATGAACGGTAGGTAGCACACAGTATTCTTAGATTTCGAAGGGTTTTTCGTTATTTTTCTCTCAAATGTGTGTTCATCGTGTCTGAAACGCGGCAGTAGTTCAAACGCGATGGATTGCTTGAGTGCTACTTGTATAAGTGAAAGAAGATCCGCAAACGCGAATCCTACTTTTAAGGTCTTGCTAGATTTGTTCATCAGTAGTCGTATTCTCGAACGTTGGTTGTCACCAACCCACTCTTCCAAAATGGACATGTTTCCGAGGCAGAACTAGCCATTTAAAGTGCTTAGTTAGAGTTCTTGACGTGAATAACACACCGGAACATGCGTAAATAATGTTTCTCAATCTTGATGTAGTACTAACATTGCACATTCTTGGAAATTTAACTTTGAGAAGATTTCCACAGTCACTGCCCTGATTAAAGGCATGGCCGTAGAATCTGGATAGCTCACAATCTGTTGGGTGTTTTAACACAATCCAGGAAGAAAATAAGCTCATCTGCACTACTAATGATTCGCCTCGGCGTGTGCCAGTGTTACACTGCACCTCGAATTTGTTTTGTCAACAAAACACCCTCGTTTGAGGATTGCTGGTAACTAACTGAGCAACTAGGTAACTGAGAAATTTTCGATTGCCTTTCTTCTCTTTCTTACTTAGGTACCCTCTCATGCTTGCTCTTGTGCAAATGCTCCGCTACTACTTTACAGTGTGGCTTTGTTTTGGTATTCTCATGTGAGTATTGTGTTACATGTATGCTCTGCACAAGAAGGAACACCGTGCTGGTGTATACTTGCTTTCTTGTACGCTGTTAGCTCTGCTGAGTTTGGGGGGTTACTCATCCTCGATTTCTCTATTTTTCCTGCGAAATTTCCGATAGTGGCACATTTTTCCCATTTTTTTCCATCCAAGTTCGGAGGTTAGTTTGTTCCCACTGCGTAGCCAAAACTACACACTCAAGCCTATATCTTGTGGATAATAAGGCAAACCATATCGAGTTATTGAGGAACACTTCTCCATGCACTAATAATCCGTTGAACTGTTTCATAGATTAGTTTCGAAAGATTTGTTGAGTTTCTTGCGTTTACCATTTTGACATCAAGAATACGGAGATTTTTTGCTTCACCTTTGAAACCTACACTTTGAATGCCTCTGGCCAAGAGTTTTGTAGGGGTATTTTTGCTTTGACTGTTCTTCCAATTTTTTGGGGGAAAGGGGGGGGGGGAGATTTGGTGACAGAGGTGCTCTGCGAGAAGATCATTATCCATCAGCACATGACAGTTAGGCTTTTTTTGACAGAGACTTTACTTTTCCTTTGCAGTTTTTGTCCCTCTCTCTTCGCTGTATCTCGGTCTTATAGGTTCGAATGCGTGCCACTAAAATTAAAACAATATCCTTAGTTATTTCTCATCCACATTTTTTTTGTAGAAAGGTAGACAATGTCTTGCCCTTTTCTTCACTGATTGGTGATAGGAGAACTATTGGGAGTTTTTCGTAAATTTTTTACTACATGAGGCATCAGGGATGTTTTGATATTCGAAGTATTGCACAACTGCATCTACTGTTTACTGAAATACTGGTTTCGAATCGAATTTAGCACTTTTCTTGAAACAACTTATTTAGCAGTGCTGGTTATACGATTTAGTTTTTGTTGTTAGATTTTCTCTATTTTGATGCACCTTCGATTTTACTTTGATAATTGAATGAATGATAAATTATTCAAGTTATCCGCTGACTTTTTCTCCACTACTGCTCCTTCCCCCTCTTTTAGACAAGAAAAAACAATTAGTTAAGCCCACTCATTTTCTGGGTTGAATTCCCTAATTTTCAGAAATCTTCAAGTTTTCAATTTTTGCAGATCAGTAATAAACGCTGGATTTTTTCCACGCCCTTCTCTGTTTACAAGAAACGTACCAAAGCTTTTCAATACTTGTTGCGGCGAGTTCTCAGTCTTCCACCTGCAGTGACGTTTTTCCTCATTTCAATCGGGCGCGTATAGTGGCCAAGGCCAGTTTTTGTTCGTTGCCCAGTTCTTGCGTCCATTGAACTCCATAAATGGTCAAGAATTCTCGTAAGCGTCACAATTGACGGTACTGGTTTGCCTAATCGGCTTCGTCATTCTCGTCGCACTCGTTTTTCTAATAATACGAGCTGATCTTTGGTGTGAGCCGGCATCAAAATTTGAAACAAAAGTTTGGAACTATTCAGTTCAGTTGACTTTACCAATTATATGTTTTCTTGTGCATGCATTGCTGTTACATATTCAAATGTTACTGTTCAATGGGACCTTCCAAAGGGAATTCCATTACCTTTTCCCGGGTTAGCCATTACAAAATTAGCCAAGATTTGGTGCTTTACCTTTCGGGAAATCCTTTCCGTCCAGTTTTTTTCCAATGCCTTGATTCACGATCGTTGAAATATTTTCCGATTTATCTAAACCCTCATCTATTAGAATCGTAGCCATTCGGTTTTTTGGGATCTTCGCCAACTCCTTTCTTTCTAGTTTTCTATGTTTTTAAGTTGGTAGGACAATTCAGTGAAGGAGGGTCATTGAGTTGGTTTCTTTTGGAGAATTAGTACGAATGCAAGTTGAAACATGTCTTCACAGAAGCAGTGCCGACTGGAGAGATGACAGTTTGTTTTGTTAAGTGGAATGTAATCGTCCAGAAAACAACTCTTTGCTGGAATTGTCTGGAACTTTTGAAAAAAAAACATGAATCTGAATAGTTGGCTTCTCGGAAATTCCCTCGTACCTGGAATAGTCGTTTTAGATTGGATTTCTTCGGAGGAGGTAGCTGGTAGATGTTGTTGTAACCATTATGCTCCATTTTTACTCTGATGTAATGGTATTTTTGAAAATTTGAAGAGAATTAGCTGTGATTTTGAATTCATATGTGAGAGTGTCTTTTTCCGTGATTGCATTATGGCACAAGATAATGAAAGACAGTCCTGATTTTTTCCCTTGAACAGATACTCTCTTTATGTAAATCTAAATTTTTTCGAAGATTCTCTGAAATTGCTCTCCGTGTCAACCTAAAATTGAGGAAATCTGGAAAATTTTATTGTGTTGCTATCGCATGCTCGATTCCAGAGATACGTATGCAGCGGCCCATTTGCTTTTTCTGTTTCGTTCGAGTAGAGTGGAATCCACTTTCCTTTGGCTGTGATTAATACATCCATAAAGGGGATAGACTGATGAAAAATTGCCTGTTCAAATCAAAATATTTGTACTTTTCTGTCCATTCTTGTCCATTCCATTTCCGACATTTGGTTTTTAGTAAAAAAAAATGGGCTGGGCTTGGAAAATAATGAGCTCAGGTTCAGTTGAACCAAATTGGTTTTGTTTGCGACTCAATTGTGGCCTTCCTCATCTGTTTTAACGCCCAACGATTCATACGGCATGGTTTACTCGCAATAATAGAGTGTTACACAAGTGATTATGTAGTTTTCTCCTTATCACATTGTTATGCAGTCTTTTCATGGTGAGAAGATGACATGAGGGCGACACTGGTGGTCTATGGCTAGAGAGTACAAATCAAAAGCTGAATTCTTCTTATCAAAATGATTGAGTGATTAGATTATTGATTATTGATTAGTTCCACATGCAGCACACAAATTTCCGTTTTTTTTTTCGGAAAAAAATACCACTCGAAAAACTGTACAATACTCAACTACTTTATTATCACCCTAATAATTGTGTTTTTGGGTCGACAGTACTACATGGAT
>JARK01001459.1:510649-565454 GCA_000688135.1 Ancylostoma ceylanicum | reverse complement strand
GGTCCCCCCCCCCCCCCCCCCCCCCCCCGTTCTCTTCTAGCATTTTCCACCTCTGTCTAACGCCGCATTTTGACACACCATTCGAGAACTTTTGTTGGTACGCGACAATAGCCCACGTGCACGTCGTCGTGGTTCCTGAGTGGGAAATTTATGGAGGTACTTAACTCCTTCAAATGATCCCAAAAAATTCCACCTAGCTTCTCCTAAACCAGTTGTTCGACTTGCCTCTTATTTTGCTCTAGCCACAACTCTTCTGACTGACGGTAAGTGGACAATACGAAGACATCAACAACAAAAACGACCATAAGAATGTCTGTAAGCTGTGACCGTTTGTATTAGGACTTGTTGAGTGAAAGTTCCGATGTTGTTCTGGGTGAAATTAGCTTGTACTGTCCGGACAAGTGAGGAGTGGAATCTCTTTGCCTTGAGAGCCAATTTTACAGGTGAGTTTGCTAAGAGTGCGCGGCAACTGTAGCGGCCGGAAACATGTATACTGACGAATCCGTTGGACTTTTTGAAGCTCTGATGAAGGTGAGGCCGCCGGTACGTCGGCTAGAAAAGCTGTATGACAATCTCGTGTGTTGCTTACAGAAGCACATGAATATTAAAATTTCTAGCTGGTTGATCGCGATGTTGCGTGAGCAAAACTTGCTTCAGAGATCATTGCGTATGACAGCATTCTTCCAGAAGTTTCTGACGTCACCAAAATATTATTCTGAGAGCTCTGATAGCAACGTTGCTATATAGTAAAGAGCTAGGGCAATAGTAAAACAGCCATCGCTCCTTCATCATCATTACCTCATGCAGGCCTAAGCATACGTTCTCGAGAAGGACAGTTTGTACTGGATGCGTGCGTTTAACGTACGTACGTCTACACGAGAAAGGATAGACTAGTCGCAGCCCTGACGCAGCTCACTCGCAGATGAGACGCACGCGTTCGTAGCGTCGCCACGATCGTACGGCGTCTTCATCCAGTGTATGCATGTCCTTCCGATCAGTTTCCATGGAAAATCTTTCGTGGCGAAATTTACCCAAGTTTGGATGTCCAAGTCAACCCAAGGCAATCACATTACCCTTGGACCCGGGTTCATTATTGCAAGGATGGATAACATGCCAGATAGCTTTAGACAACGTCGAGTATGGGCAAAAAGTTTAATAGGTTCCTGGCAGTGGCGAACGCAGAGAGGGGGAGGATTTGAAATCGCTTTATAAAATAAATAAAAGCGCGTGTTAGTGTATTTTCAATTTTTTTATTTTTATTGTCTTTAAACGAACGTTACTATAACTAATCATTCAATATTTGTGCTAATATTTTTGTTATTTTATTCGCCCACAGGGTCCCCAAAACGGCGGAGACCCCAATTTTTTCCATACTTCCCCCCCCCCCCCCCTCCCTCCCGCCCATTTCCTACCTCCGCCACTGGTTCGAGGTGAAGGGTAAATGCGGGTGCGTTAACACGTTTCCCTTGGGTAATCTCAATGATGCGTCTAAGGTGGTATTCGTCATCAAGTTTACCCCTAATAAACGAGATTACGCCAAACGTTGGCCCTTTTTGGAATTCATCAAAATGTTTACGGCCAAGCCACGGGTAAAATAAGAGGTGATCTATGCCCGTCTATAGGAGGGAGATAAACTTCACGCACCCTCCCCCCCCTCCCGGGTATGGGCTGCCATTTTGATGAATACGACATATGAGCCTCGGTCACAGCGGGAGGCTACAGTTACTAGGTTAGGTTTCAGCTGAAAGGGATGTTTTCAACTCCAATTTTCTCGTATTTTGGAAGAATGGGTAAATGAAATCGTCTAATAGCAGGAAATTCAGAACCCCTTCTATTCGCTCCTCTTTTTCATCCTATTACAATCTATATTTTGATTGGCTTGGTGACCTTTGATTCAAACTGTCATTCATATGACCTTGCTTACGCACGGCGCCGTACGCAGTGCATTTACGTACCGAATTGTCACGTGTGTAGAAAGTCACCAATTTTCGATGTCAAATTGTAACCGCCAAGGTGAACATGAGATAACCTCGTGTTCATCATGAAATCTGTACTCCCCTTACCAGTAATTCTTGGTTATTGTTGTCTTGTTAAGGTAAAATGGAGAGTCCACACATCCCCGTGTTCTTTGGCTGTTGGCAGCATTCCGTTTTTTGTTGATTTCCGATCAGACATTTACTACAGCACTGGGACACTCACTCAAAATCAGGTCGAAAATCAGGTTTTCTTAATGTTTTGTCGCCGACAATAAGGAAACTACGTCTTTGATCATTTATGTGAAGATTGACGAGACAAACATGGCGATGAGTACGTCAAGTTAGATCATCTTGAAAATGCGTAATGTTATGAGGTGAGTAGTTGGATGAGGTCATTGCCTTTTAGGCATAGTAAACATGTTGTGAAAGAACAAGTGGAGCCGAACCCTTAGTTTTCTAATGGGAAATGTCAATTTTTTGAAAGAAACATTGGGTGAAAACAAGCTGTCAAAAGTCGGGTGATAAAAAAACCGAGGTCCCGGATGCATAGAGAAAATCCATAGTTTGACTAAGAAATCACAGTAGCCATATATCCGTGGGTTAAACGCATTTTATTCTAGACGCATGCGTTCGACGTGCGCAGGTCCATGCGATGAAAAACAGGCATAGCCGCAGCCCTGACGCAACTCAGACGCAAGCGAGACGCACGCATTCGCGGCTTCGCGGACATTCATGAGAGACATTCCCGGTATTTCCATCTAGGGTGTCTATAGGGCAATGTATATTAGATGCGTGCGTTCGACGCGCGTGCGTCCAATCACGGAGGACGATAGGGTTAGTCGCATCTCTTACGCAGCTCAGACGCATGCGTTTACGGTATCACGACGGTCGCGCGTTCTTTTTATTGAGGATCAAATGCCACGTTGACTGTTCTTCATAGAGAATCTTCTACAAATGAACGCGTGCGTCCGACTAGTAGGAATTGCCCTTATGATGCGCGAATGAGGCACCAATCATACCTATATAATAAAGCGCTCTAGTTTAAATAGCCTTTAATCCAGGAAGAATCCTACAACATCAATGGGAACATAGTGGACAACTGAGGAAAAGGGCTTCCTAGGGCGAAAAGGTCTCGAGACTCAGCAATTCGTGGACGAAAAATCGATTTTTTGGAATTTATTCTGGAAATACTTATCTGATCAATAAGTCCCCCGCAACAATCTATTAGGGTGTTAAGTTGGAAATGCGCGTTTTTGCATTGAACAAATTATTTTTTAAAAACAAAGCTTCAACACCCCAGTCTGAGTTTAATGCAGAATTAGTATTGTTGAACCTTCGACATCTTCCATAAAAATTATGAGCGCTCTACTGTGGAATGTCGCAGCGCCGTGACCTGAAGTAGCGACACACCCAAAGTTTGGTATCGTCACAGTTTTGGAATTTTTCTCCTCCATGTAAGCCCTAAACGACGCAAGTAAGTGGTCATCTGATAGCGCAAAGTCTGGGCTATTAGGCGGTCCTAAGTGTGGTTCCCGATTCCAGATTTGAAGAACAGGGCAGTCGAGGAATCGATTTTCAGTCACAATTCCGGTTCAGTTACCCAAGTTCGGGGCCATTTTCGAGTAATCCATTCTCTCATGGATTCAGCTCTGTAATACGGCAAAAATTCTCTTAATTCTTTATATGGTCTGCGGTGGTGCTCAGCGGCAGTTTAACACTCTTTTACTACATAAAACAATCGAACGGAAATTCTGAAATTTTGGTCGGTCTCCTTATAAATTCCTCTAAAAAATAAACAATGAAAGGATGTTCGACAACTCACATGCGAAAAAATTCTCCATGATTTGCTCTTTCAGGTGATATCAAAAGTTTGACAGAAAACATTTGGCAACACGTTCATAATGACGTCGAAACTTCAGCGCGCATTTCCAACTTAACACCCTAACATAATGGTATAGGAGGCCTTTCTCCCATTTATTTATTTATTTATTCTTTTCACTAGGAGAAAGCAATGATTTCTGTGGAAGGAGTCTCCTTTTTTGAAATTTGACAGGCGGGATGCCGTTTTCCCCAATGGACAGTATCAGGATGTAGCACGCGCTAAGTAATCGTGAAAATAATTATAGTAGTTGTTCTCAGGATTCTAAGGGAAATAAGTTCAGGCGCTGATTTTGCACAGAGTCCAAGGTGAATTCTGAGAATACCACTTGTAATATTACATATTCGTGTATAAGGTCGAGAAAGAGGGAAGAAAAAAGTCCTTATCAGTAGAGGTGCAGTCAAAAAATATGTTTTTTCTGTGTTTAATCGGATCACACTCTTAAATGACTTTTTTGCTTTCCATTTTCAGCAATTTCAACTCCCTACCCTCCATTCTATTCCTGCTTTGACTACTCACCATAGTCTACAGGGAGGTCTTGCTCTTCTGAGACACATAAGAGAGCACTCTGCTTTCAGGATGTGGATCCATTAGACGATTGGCGATTTCTTTGTAATACCCTTTTTAAAATGTCCATTTTCCTAGCGTTGCCTTTCTATATTAACGTTGCTTGTGCAGCAGACCTTTTTACCTTCAACGTACATGCACCGGCCTTTTAACATTGTATGGACGGAAAGTACTCAAACATAATGTGGACATTCAAAAAGTAGGCAAGCAAGTTGGTACATAAGACATACATACATATACATATTTTAGCAATAAGAGGAACTAATGGAGATGTTTAACTAGGAACAGAGAGCTGCATACGGTGACAAGGAACTTCCTAATGAATGAGGCTTATAGGCGGTTCAGAAAGAGTCGGTATTGATGCAGTTACAGAATGAAGGTAGGCTTTGCGGTTGTGCACTATCAAGCATACGTACAACATTAATATTGATTGAAAAAGACCACGTCTCACTCCATGATCCTTGTACCAGTATCGGCTACCAGCTGAATGGACTATACGTACGTAGCTACGTATCTACATAGTTTGAGTAATTTTCCCAAGAAGGTTGGGTAATTAAGCTGTGAAGATGTTTGTAAGCAAGTTAATCCATTTTACAAACTGGGGTCGTAGATCACAATTGATTAGTCAATAAAGACGCGGACGTGACGTCTGGGTTGTCGGTTGCTTCTGTTTGCATTTACCTATTTTTCCGAGGATGTATTTACAATTTTGGAATCTGGAATTCTATGGAATTTTAATCCTTTAGTTAAATTTCTTGTCAAATTTCAGTATGTTATTTACACTCATCCTTAACTTACTCATTTGCCATCTGTTCCCCGTTTTATGTGGTTGTTCCAACCATATTTTCGTTGTGGCGGTCTCATTCCCTGGTTCCTTCGCTCGATAGAAATTTACGAAGAACAGATAAAAATGTTAGCTTAAAAATTAATTATATTGTAAAAATCTGGAAGCAAATCCAGAATTTCATGAGATCTATGTATCCAGACTCATCTCAGCTAGAATTCATAACAAACTGCTGAGCAATTTCATTATTTTCAGTCAAAAGTAGTGGTATTCATGCGATTCGGGATTCCAGACAGGAATTCCCGTGAGAGAATCTCTGTTCAAGGAAAAAAGAATGGAGCTGTTGCTGCGTTTTGGATTTCGATCTATGTATTTTCTGTTTTGTGGTCTCAAATTTGAGATTCTCCCAACACTAATGTTTTTATTCAATATGTATATGTGAGTGGCTTAAAAAACCTGCAGAAGAACCGCTGCAGAATTCCAGAATGACCAACTGCTGTACTGTTGTTCTTTTGCACGGCTTAAATCCTTTTGAGCTTTACTGTCTCTGCTGCGCTCGCTTCCCACCCAAATAATCGAAATCTTTTTCTGCTGCGGTCCTTCTGTAAGTTCATGTGAGAAATGAGCAGATGAACACCACTACGATGCTCAAAACGATTGGGAGAATTTTCCACTTCAGTTCCTCCTTCAAAGATGTGTTCCATCGCAATTTTGCCAGCATTAAAAGGCGCACCACTTGTGCTTGCCCTTTAAACGTATTTGTAATCCAATTTCTTTTTGTTATGATGGCGCCAGGCTGGTTGACTTTGAGTACCAGACCTTCTACCTGCAGTGAAAAGTTACCGTAAACGTACATAACGAATTATTCCATTTTGACAGTGTAGAAACACCTTTTTTTTGCTATTCCACTACTGTGAAACACGAGCGCTCCGTTCTTTCAAAGAGACCTTGACCTTGAACTCGCAATCCGATCGTCGGTTTACGTTTGGTTCCCACTAGTGAAATTTACACCGCGATGATCTTCCGGTCAACGGGGCTAAAAAAAATGGGTTCGCACTTTACACACAGATCTGCTAGTGTCTGTGGATCGACTTGCATCTGCTAGCGACTGAGGAAAGCCGCCGCTGAGCGGAGATCAGCGTGCGGTCAAAGTACTATGAGTTTTTTTTTTCGAGAACATGGCTGGTAGTAAGAAAAGAAGTAATAGATAGGTAAACAGACGCATAAGAGTTACCGCTGACCATATTCCACTTTCCTAAACACAAATCACACAAATTTTATAGAATGACAAGGTCTTAGGTGGGGTTGTAGTGGTGATTCCCATTGATCAAAGAATTGACAGGTTCTTATTCAGATTGTTCGAGGGTGAACCAAATCAACGGGTATCGACACGAAGTTTGGTCAGGAGAAAGAGAAACAAGAGAAAAAAAGAGAAAGGAATTTGCTTGACAGGGAGCGTTTTTACCATGCCGTTGCTTATGTATTTTGTTGTTTATTTGTTTACTCCGATATTTTCTTACCCAATCGCTGTGTGCAGTTACTACTCAATGCATGGATAATACATGACATGAATACTAAGGCTGAGGGGAACTTGCCGTTGTTCAACCATGGAACCTCCTGCTTATCCATAACATAGCCAAACTACCTTATTGGCGGTCAGTGAGCTCGCGAGTAGAAGACAGCTGCCCAAGGACCCTGAGGGAGAAATAAGGCGATTACTCGCATGATTACTTCCACGATTTCCCCCATATTTTATCTAGTGGATCAAAAGACAAGAAAACCTACAATATTGCACTGTTATGGTGCAGGATGGAGGGTATTTTCTATTTTTGAGAGATCTAACTGCGGTTTCCCACACTCCCTGCAGCAGAATTTTGGCATGAAGCTGAAAAAAAACCCCGCCGCTTCTTTACCATTGATCAGCTTTTTGTTCACCCACAACTTCAACCTCTTCCCAGTTCCGCAGCAATTGTATTTTGAGCTGCATACTTGCAAGGATGCCCGCAAAAATTTGAGACTTTACACAAAAAAAATCAGCCGAATGACCTTTATTTCCGCCTTATCAATGCTCTTCGAAAATTTCTCAGAAGCATTGTAAATTGGCCTGAATTGTGCTGTAAAGTACCTGTCGAATTTACTGGCGCGAATTAATTGGCCAATGGTCATAGTTGATGGGATGAATGGACTGTCCATTAGCGGTCATCGCTAGTTGCAGTGAATTTCGTTGAAACGGTTGCAGGATGGGCACTCACTTCAACCATTCAGGTGGAAATTATTTTACTGAGGCTAGATCGCATAAGAAATTTGGTTAGAATTTCCTTTCTCTTACTCTTTTCATTGAAAAATTGACAATAGCAGTCCTGATGAGTCACTGAGTTTTCTGGCGTTATTTTTCGAGAATGACGGATATTTGTTGTTGTAGTGGTACTGTGTACCTGTATATAACAGCTACAACCTGCTTTTTGACAGAGGCGTTTCCAAGAAAATAGCCTAGTTAGACAACTGCTTGCTCTTCGTATTTGTCCTGGTACCTTGGGGTACCTTCGGGCTATTTCAGATGCTAGTCACGACTACCATGATATGGAAAAAAAAAACAAAAGAGTACGCCCCCTTCCCGTTTTTTTTTCCTAGCACTGTATCATACTCTATATCATACTCTATATATATTACAGAAATTATGTGACTTTGTGCGTGTGCAACCAAATTTGGTGGCCGCAAGTAGCGGTGAGCGGTGGGATCACTGCTTCCACAGGGATAAGCCGGCATCCGAAAGTTAGGAAACCCATGGAGACGGGTCCGGCGATATGATAAGGCTGCGCCGGCGTCCAAAGTGGGGGGAGATGGGTCCGGCGATATGATAAGGATGCGCCGGCGTCCAAAGTGGGGGGAGATGGGTCCGGCGATATGATAAGGCTGCGCCGGCGTCCAAAGTGGGGGGAGATGGGTCCGGCGATATGATAAGGCTGCGCCGGCGTCCAAAGTGGGGGGAGATGGGTCCGGCGATATGATAAGGCTGCGCCGGCGTCCAAAGTGGGGGGAGATGGGTCCGGCGATATGATAAGGCTGCGCCGGCGTCCAAAGTGGGGGGAGATGGGTCCGGCGATATGATAAGGCTGCGCCGGCGTCCAAAGTGGGGGGAGATGGGTCCGGCGATATGATAAGGCTGCGCCGGCGTCCAAAGTGGGGGGAGATGGGTCCGGCGATATGATAAGGCTGCGCCGGCGTCCAAAGTGGGGGGAGATGGGTCCGGCGATATGATAAGGCTGCGCCGGCGTCCAAAGTGGGGGGAGATGGGTCCGGCGATATGATAAGGCTGCGCCGGCGTCCAAAGTGGGGGGAGATGGGTCCGGCGATATGATAAGGCTGCGCCGGCGTCCAAAGTGGGGGGAGATGGGTCCGGCGATATGATAAGGCTGCGCCGGCGTCCAAAGTGGGGGGAGATGGGTCCGGCGATATGATAAGGCTGCGCCGGCGTCCAAAGTGGGGGGAGATGGGTCCGGCGATATGATAAGGCTGCGCCGGCGTCCAAAGTGGGGGGAGATGGGTCCGGCGATATGATAAGGCTGCGCCGGCGTCCAAAGTGGGGGGAGATGGGTCCGGCGATATGATAAGGCTGCGCCGGCGTCCAAAGTGGGGGGAGATGGGTCCGGCGATATGATAAGGCTGCGCCGGCGTCCAAAGTGGGGGGAGATGGGTCCGGCGATATGATAAGGCTGCGCCGGCGTCCAAAGTGGGGGGAGATGGGTCCGGCGATATGATAAGGATGCGCCGGCGTCCAAAGTGGGGGGAGATGGGTCCGGCGATATGATAAGGCTGCGCCGGCGTCCAAAGTGGGGGGAGATGGGTCCGGCGATATGATAAGGCTGCGCCGGCGTCCAAAGTGGGGGGAGATGGGTCCGGCGATATGATAAGGCTGCGCCGGCGTCCAAAGTGGGGGGAGATGGGTCCGGCGATATGATAAGGCTGCGCCGGCGTCCAAAGTGGGGGGAGATGGGTCCGGCGATATGATAAGGCTGCGCCGGCGTCCAAAGTGGGGGGAGATGGGTCCGGCGATATGATAAGGCTGCGCCGGCGTCCAAAGTGGGGGGAGATGGGTCCGGCGATATGATAAGGCTGCGCCGGCGTCCAAAGTGGGGGGAGATGGGTCCGGCGATATGATAAGGCTGCGCCGGCGTCCAAAGTGGGGGGAGATGGGTCCGGCGATATGATAAGGCTGCGCCGGCGTCCAAAGTGGGGGGAGATGGGTCCGGCGATATGATAAGGCTGCGCCGGCGTCCAAAGTGGGGGGAGATGGGTCCGGCGATATGATAAGGCTGCGCCGGCGTCCAAAGTGGGGGGAGATGGGTCCGGCGATATGATAAGGCTGCGCCGGCGTCCAAAGTGGGGGGAGATGGGTCCGGCGATATGATAAGGCTGCGCCGGCGTCCAAAGTGGGGGGAGATGGGTCCGGCGATATGATAAGGCTGCGCCGGCGTCCAAAGTGGGGGGAGATGGGTCCGGCGATATGATAAGGCTGCGCCGGCGTCCAAAGTGGGGGGAGATGGGTCCGGCGATATGATAAGGCTGCGCCGGCGTCCAAAGTGGGGGGAGATGGGTCCGGCGATATGATAAGGCTGCGCCGGCGTCCAAAGTGGGGGGAGATGGGTCCGGCGATATGATAAGGATGCGCCGGCGTCCAAAGTGGGGGGAGATGGGCCCGGTGATATGATAAGGATGCGCCGGCGTCCAAAGTGGGGGGAGACGGGTCCGGCGATATGATAAGGGTGCCCCGGCGTCCGAAGTGGGGGAAGACGGGTCCGGCGATATGATAAGGGTGCGCCGGCGTCCAAAGAGGGGGGAGACAGGTCTGGCGATATGATAAGGATGCGCCGGCGTCTTAAGTGGGGGGAGACGGGTCCGGCGATATGATAAGGGTGCGCCGGCGTCCAAAGTGGGGGGAGACGGGTCCGGCGATATGATAAGGGTGCGCCGGCGTCCAAAGTGGGGGGAGACGGGTCCGGCGATATGATAAGAGTTCGCCGGCGTCCAAAGTGGGGGGAGACGGGTCCGGCGATATGATAAGAGTGAGCCGGCGTCCAAAGTGGGGGGAGACGGGTCTGGCGATATGATGAGGGTGCGCCGGCGTCCAAAGTGGAGGAGACGGGTCCAACCATATGCACGACCTGAATGTAAACAACTTCATCCCACGTCCTCTATCCATCTCATTTGTGTCTGAATGGAGCACCCTCCTTCTTCCCATTTGTATACACCAATGGACCGTTATCACTTATCTTCCACAACAGCCAGCTCAACCAGAATCATTTCAAAATCTTATTTGCGCTGAATCTGTCACATCCAAATACTCATAGCCCCTAGGACCAACTACATAGGAAAAGTAAAAGTGGTAGGCCCCAGGACCCCCATCCTGTACCAAGTGCCCCATTGTCTGCTGTGTGGAATAGTCTATACAACACGCTACTGTATAAATTTGTAGATGGTTCACGTATGCGATTTCTCTGACACAACATCCTCTCCGAGGCCTCTGTTCTAATTTGCGCTAGGATTTACCGGCCTCCCTGCTTTTATACTGATACTGACCATTATCACTTGCTTGACCAAAACAAACAGAAATAGATCAACAATTCCCGGAGGTCACTCCAGGTCAGATCGGTGCGCGATTATTTTAAGCCATCATCATAGGACGATGCAAGAGCGCTAAATAGCAAGGCTTCTGCATCTTGATGAGAGAGATTCATCAATTCAACAGTTCAGTCATGGGCGAAATACAACAGCAAAACCAAACCAGACTATACTTTCTTGCACTATACAATGACGATACCCATCTGTGGCGCAGCACTGCATTTGCGTGAAATAGAAAATCGAAAGAGTGCTTCCCTCTTTTTTATGCGGTAACAAAGCATCTGACACAGGAAATTCAACTATCCATTAGCAAAGATTCGAGGTGAGTTACGACAATGCTTCAACTCAAATTTGATTTATTCTCACAGTGCCATGATGGGGCCGACAGCCAGTTGGACTCGAAACACTTCACAGTCGCGTAGCACTGTTCAGGTTACGCGGGGGCGCCACACGCGACGGAATATGCAAAATTACAGTTCATTCAACCAGTAACAAGTGTTGGTGGTAGAACAATGGACAGATACGCGGCCATTTTTAACAAATATCATGCACGTTTGATAGTGCACGTGAACACCGCTTACCGTCCGTCTGAAAGTGCACCAATATCCACTATTTTCCGAGAGCCTTATATGAGGAGACAGAAATAAGGAGGGTATATAAAAGGAAATGGAACAGTGGTACTCCATTTTTGGCATGGAGCAGTCAAGGAGAAGAGTGGACAGGAGAAGATACTTCAGAGAGCTACGCGCCGCTGAAACTGATGAAGAGAACGAAGTCAGAAGAGCGACGAATGCGGAGCGGATGCGAGCGAGGAGGGCGCAGCAGACTCAGGAGCAGAGAGATGCCAACGCAGAGAGAATGCGAAGAAGAAGAGTGATTCGAACAGAAGAGCAAAGGAGTGCCAGTGCTGACAGAATGAGGATTAGAAGATCATTGGAGAACGATGAACAAGGAGACCGGAGGAGATTGCAGGTTGCGCAAAGATGGCGAAGGAGAATGGGTGGAATGAACGAGGAAGAAAGACAGTCACAGCGAGAACAACATGCAGTACATGTGAGAGAACTAAGGATATCCGAGACGGACGGGGCCAGGCAAGATAGAACCAGAAGATTAAGACAGAGGGCTGCAGAAAGAAACGAAGAGAGAGTAAGAGAAAGCAGAGGGTCAGGGTACATAGTGGATGGTATGCCTTCCTGTCCACCGGAGGAGCACTATGCCGGGGGCATGGAAGTGCAATGTTCTGAGTGCGGTGCACTTTCATTCAGAGGTGAATGTGCAGCAAACAGCTCAAAGAACGGGTTCAACATGTGCTGCAATTTTGGAAACGTGCTCATCCCCCGTTTTCATGACTTTCCTGCAACTCTCAAGTCGCTCCTAGAGGACCAGACCACTTCTATTGGACGCCATTTCAAAGAAAATATAAGGCAGTACAACTCGGCGCTGGCGATGGCATCGATGGGAGCAAATATCGATGTACCAAGAGGACACGGGCCGTACTGCTTTCGTATTCATGGACAAGTCTATCATGCAGCAGGTCCACTTCATCCTGATGCCGGTCAGAGACCAACATACGCTCAGGTGTACGTTCTCGATTCAAAGCAAGCAGCTGAAGAAAGAATGGGACATGTTGCGAATGTAACATGCAATGAGGAACTGATGACTAGGTTGGGAGAGCTGATAACGCAGAGTAGCCCTTACGCACGATCATTTAAGATGATGGAAGAAGTTGTGAAGAAGGAGGAGGAGGATGCACGAAGAGAGGGGAGATCAGCCGAACCAGTCAGGATGGTCTTCGATATGGACAGCCGCAAGGATCCGAGACGTTACAATGCGCCGACAGTTAACGAGGTTGCGGTAGTTTTCGTTGGAGAGGACGAATCGGCGCCAGCCACGAGGAGTTTCGCAGTGCACCCGAGGGGAGGAGGTCTGCAGATGATTAAAGACACTGACCCTCACTGCGACCCACTTTGCTACCCACTGTTGTTCCCAACTGGAGAGCACGGATGGCATGATGCAATAAGAAAGAGGAACGCACTAGGTGGACGCAGCAGGGTGACTCAGAGAGAATACTATTCGCACATCCTGCAGGAACGAGGTACTTTTAACCCACTTCATTACGCAGGGAGCCTATTTCAGCAATACTTGGTGGATTCGTATGTGCGTATGGAGCAGAACAGGTTGCAGTGGCATAGAGTGAATCAGAAGAAATTGAGGGCGGAGAACTATAAGGCGCTGCAGGATTACATGGTAGGAGATGAGGCGATGGACGGACCACCAGGTAAGAGGATCATACTGCCATCTTCGTACCCTGGCAGTCGACGGGCTCAAATGCAAGACTACCAGGATGCGATGTCGATCGTGTCGAAATACGGCAAACCCGATCTATTCGTCACTTTCACGTGCAATCCGAAGTGGCGAGAGATCGTTGAAAATCTGAAACCAAACCAGACACCTTCCGATCGACCGGATTTGGTTGCGAGAGTGTTTCGACTGAAGCAGGAAAAGTTGTTTGAAGATCTGCTCAAGAGACATGTATTGGGGGAGGTGACCGCGTGGATTGCTGTCTATGAATGGCAGAAGAGAGGCCTTCCTCATGTGCATATGCTCATCACTTTGGCTGAGCAGGATAAGCCACGAACGGCCGCCGATATCGACAAGTTGGTGCGAGCAGAGATTCCTGATCCAGTGACGCAAACTCGACTGTATGAGATTGTAACTAAAACCATGCTACATAGAAGGTGCGGCGCTACTTCTCCGACTGCACCTTGCATGAGGGATGGCAAGTGTAGCAAACGCTTTCCTATGGAGTTCTGTGAGGCTACGGAGATTCCTACCGATGGATATCCGAAGTACCGTAGACCAAACAACGGAAGGATGGTGCAGACGGACGG
This sequence comes from Ancylostoma ceylanicum, assembly GCA_000688135.1. NCBI lineage: Eukaryota > Metazoa > Nematoda > Chromadorea > Rhabditida > Ancylostomatidae > Ancylostoma > Ancylostoma ceylanicum. The sequence continues at coordinate 551,738 of JARK01001459.1, read as the reverse complement.
TAATACATTGGACAACGCATGGGTTGTTCCCTACAACCCGTTTCTTACTCTGAAATACAATGCACACATCAACGTTGAGATATGTGCTTTAATCCATGCAGTCAAATATTTGTACAAGTACGTGTACAAGGGAGTGGACAAGGCTTCCCTGGCTCTGCTTCGGAGCGGAATAACCAACACCGACGGCCGAGTGATTGACGAAATCAAGTTACATCTCGACCTCAGATATGTCTGTCCACCAGAGGCTGCGCATGGTATCTTCGGATTCAGCTCGAAGCAAAAGTCTGATACGGTGGAAAGATTGACGGTGCACTTGCCGGACCAGCAGCCAGTGGTGTTCGAGGCCGGACATGAGGAGCAGGCATTACAGGGAGCAGCTGAGAAGCATACGGCACTGACTGCGTGGTTTGAGCTAAATAGAAGAAGTGAGGACGTCGCCGAAGGAAGAGCAGTCAGAGAGAACACCTTTATCGACTCGCGCAGATTCCTTTACACTGAGATACCTGAACATTTCACACTATCGAAAACTGCAGATAAGGTGTGGAAGCCAAGGAGGCAAGAAGGATCGAGAGTTATTGGACGAATGTTTGTGGTATCTCCACAGGATCCGGAGAGGTATGCACTACGCATTCTACTGCTCAACACGAGAGGCGCCAGATCATACGAGGATCTAAGGACCGTGAGGGGAGAAAATGGACAAGGAGTGGAGTGTACCACATTCATGGAGGCAGCCAAGCGGAGAGGATTGATGAGGGATGATCAGCATATAATTCTCACTATGCAGGAGGCTGCACACTTCCAGATGCCTGCAGAGTTAAGATCACTGCTCGCGGCCTTGCTGTGCTTCAATGAGGTGAGCGACCCTGTACAGCTGTGGGAGAGGTTCAAGGGATGTCTGTCAGAGGACTACCGGAACAGAGGAGCAAGTGAAGAGGAGTCAGAGGCAGCGGCCTACTACGACATCGAGGAGCGGATTGCACGAGTAGGCAAGAATATACGCCACTTTCTACCACCTCCTACAGTTCCACCTCCGCAGATAAATGAGGTGTCGTTTGATCCGGTTGAATGTGCTCACAAAGGAGCACTCCTTCATGCGACTCTCAATGAACAACAAGAGCGTGCCTGCAACACTATACTTACCTCAGTGACGGATCCAACCCGACCGAGACTGTTTTTTATCGATGGACCAGGAGGCAGTGGCAAAACGTATCTGTACAACGCGCTCTTCAACATACTTATTGGACAAAATAACAAAGTGATCTGCACAGCGTGGACGGGAATTGCCGCGAATCTATTGCCGAATGGGAGAACTGCAGCTTCGCTGTTTAAACTTGACATTGGCAATGATTTGAAGACCTCGAGCTTGAGAAGACAGCAGAAGGAGGCGCGCATCTTGGCGGAAGTTAATGTGATCATCTGGGATGAGGCTTCGATGATTCCGAAGAGAGCACTGGAGACCGTAGACGAACTGTTGAGAGATATAATGCAGAACGAACAGCCATTCGGAGGGAAGACAATGATACTTGGAGGAGATTTCAGGCAGGTGCTGCCTGTCGTACAGCGAGGAGCCAGAAGTGACACCGTGAATTCGTGCATCAAATCATCAGTCCTGTGGTCGAGCTTCACGACCTTAGAACTAAGATCGAACATGAGAGTGACCAATAGAGACAACGAGTGGATCGACTTCCTGTTGAGAGTTGGTAATGGCACGGAGAACGACGAGGACGGAAGGGTGAGATTGCCAAGCGAAAATATGTGCGCGGGCAACATAGTGACTGCGGTGTACGGAGAACACATTGAAGCAAGAGATACGGATATCCTTAGCACAAGAGCGATCCTTGCACCGAGGAACAGGAGCGTTGACAAGTTGAATGCGGAAGTGCTGTCGCGGATGAACAGTGAGGAAAGAATTTATAAGAGCATTGATGAAGCAGCAACAGAAGATCCATCAGATGCCATCAACTTCCAACCTGAGTTTCTGCATAAACTTGATCCGTCTGGCATGCCACCGCATGAGCTGCGGCTTAGAAAGGGTGCTATCGTGATGCTCCTCAGGAATCTCGATGTTTCAGCGGGATTGTGCAATGGCACCCGATTGGTCGTCGAACACTTTGGATCACACACGCTAGGCTGTCGGTTCGCCTGCGGAACTAGGAAGGGAAGATATGTGATCCTTCCACGCATCGACAACTACTCGGACAGAGGACTCTCATTCCGACTGAGACGCACTCAATTCCCTATACGCTTGGCCTTCTCGCTATCCATTAATAAGGCTCAAGGACAGTCATTTGATCAGATCGGATTATGTCTGCAAGATGAAGTATTTTCTCATGGACAGCTATATGTAGCTCTTTCACGAGTGAGAAGCAAGGAAGGTCTTCATGTCCATAGTTCCAGAAGCAGCCTTCTAAATGTTGTGTACGAAGAAGTTCTCTAATTTTTGGTTGTCTTCATTTATATGATGTTCTTTTCACATTTCTATCTGTTATTTTTAATTGGTGAATGAAGAAACCTGATAGAAAGTTGTAAATTCTTTTTCTGAGAATAAGATTACATCGTCATAGTTTCGCTAACTGAGGGACTGCGATAGAGGTGATGGTAACGGAACAGGATGGGAAATAAAACCTAAATAGGAGAACGCTGGCGCTAGCCTACAGGCATGCCTAAAAGGGCTTCAGGTTTTCCGTTTAAGCTCAACGGGAAGCATGCGAGCGAAGCGAGCATCCAGAGAAGTCTGGAAGTCCGGCGTTAGCCGGACGGCCAGACTGGTGTAATACATAAAGAAGATATAAGACATGGAATACGGCCTACCCTGGAGCTCATAAACAGGGTGGAAAGGCAGTATACATAAATGCGGAAAACAGCAAAAAATCCGAAGGCTATTACCCTTTTGCTATGCGGTCTTCTACCCCCTCTCCTTAGCGTGCATACCTTAGTGAACGTAGGTTTTTCTGCTCTCCAACTTGGGTGATTAAACCGACCATATTTGCTTTTACCTTGGCCAGGTTTTTGTAACTGCTTCCTGGGGTAAAGGCAGCCGCATGGAAGAAAACACCTTATCGAGCAGGGAATAGAGGTCAGTATACGAAATAATTTCAAAATAGGGATCAAAATATATCAAATAGGGATGCAAAATATATCTCATGCAAGATTTTGAAGATCCCGTGGGATGCCCTAACTATCGTACTTATTGCGTAGCCCTAAAAGTTAGCGCTACGATGTGGAACTCACCGATGTTATTATGATATGATATTCATGACTAGTGCGTCAAATATGCAATTTTTTTTCCAAAATTTCGTGTGGGCTTATCACATGCGGTTTAAGTAGCCTCATGGGAGATTACTAAAGAGCGGATAGCTCCCTAGTGAAAATTTGACCGAATAGAATTCGATTAAATTCAAGTATTTTAATAATTTGTAAGGCCCTTTGATTAACCAGATATACTAAAAAAAGCACTATAACTTACTACTCTTTACTTAAGGCCTATACTGCCCTCCCTTTCATAAGCGGTCCTTTTTCCTCCCTCTTTTTCTCATTTCATTAACGCAACTCCTCAAATTAGCGTAGAAGAATGCGATTTCCACTGTTTTCTATTGACGTCATTCCTTTGCCTCTTTGGGTGAATTCATTTGTTTACCAGATAGCATGTTTACAATCATTTCTCTTCACAACTGCGTCTCCAAACTTCTTATATATCTCATCTACTTCTGAATTGCCGCCGCTGCCTTCGCTCTCGTGTTGAGTTCTCGAACTTCCGGATGACATATTACGACGCGGTTGAAGAATTTCAGCTATTACTTGATGTGCTGTGCTGCCAACAGCTGCCAACCGGTTGCCTGATTCGGTCGCGGGCTTGGTGAAGACCGGCTGCTGAGTGGGGTGGTGTGCGGGCCGGCCGGGCCGCGCGATTTGTTACAAAACAGGCGGAGCGCTCCGAAAGGCCGTCGGGGGCGTTTCTGGAGCTGCGCGTCCCTTATTCGACGTCGACAACGACCCGGTCGCTGACGACGCTGTACGATGATGTCTTCGGCTATTTGCTACCTGGCTGTGCTACTGCTGGCCACGGCTATTGTGACCAACTCGGAAGTGTTGATGAATAGGTAGGTGACATTCTTTTTCATTGTTCGTTAAGTTCTTTTAGGTCTTTAAGGACCAAGATACATTGTTTTTGTCTAAGAGCGCCAAGTGTCAGATGGCTTTTCCATCTAGCAAATGAGGCGATCACGTGTGTTACACCTTTTGATCGAGCGCTGCCGCGAAAAGGCCTTTGTAGCAAGGTGGCATAGTTTGTTCAGGAATTTTCTAACATACACTATTTGTTACTTAAGTATTCCAAAAATACAGGATGTACAGTCAGGGGTGCTATGTGGATCCTATTTTGGGAAGAAAGAAAGAGTTTCTTGGCATTTTAAAACACTGGTTTGATCACATGATCCCTGTCGATGGATCAATCCAAAGATCCGCTGGTCACTCCATGAATTCAATGACGTTCCATACGTCCTTGGCTTTTATTTTCTGGAGTTTTCTTCCTTGCGAACACTGTTCCTGTGCTTGTGCAGTAGAAAATCCACCTATTTTCTACATTTTCTAAATCTTTTGGAGTATTTGGCTGCGCCGGCAGTTCTATATGCATAACCATGGTTTGATGAAAATTTCTGTATTTTGAAAAAAAGAAAATTCAGACTTGTTTCTGGTAATTACTTTTTTCATGTATAATAGTTGCCAATAGGATTTTGAGTTATCTTTACTGCTGTAACAAAATAAGCTTGTTTCACTCACATTACTTGAATTTAAAGGTTGAAAAAAGTCTCAGGATCTCTTCACCAGGTTAACGGTTGAGCTTGAAATATCATACTCTATATATATTACAGAAATTATGTGACTTTGTACGTGCGTGTGCACACCAAAGGGACTGCGCGTGTAGCGATTGAGACCATTGCTTCCACAGGGATAAGCCGGCGTCCGAAGGAGGGGAAACGCTTGGAGACGGGTCCAACAGTGTAGTAAGAGCGCGCCGCCGTTCAAAGTGGGGGGAGGTGGGTCCGGCGATATGATAAGGGTGCGCCGGCGTCGAAAGTGGGGGGAGGTGGGTCCGGCGATATGATAAGGGTGCGCCGGCGTTCAAAGTGGGGGAGATGGGTCCGGCGATATGATAAGGGTGCGCCGGCGTTCAAAATGGGGGAGATGGGTCCGGCGATATGATAAGGGTCGCCGGCGTCGAAAGTGGGGGGAGGTGGGTCCGGCGATATGATAAGGGTGCGCCGGCATCCAAAGTGGGGGGAGGTGGGTCCGGCGATATGATGAGGGTGCGCCGGCGTCGGAAGTGGGGGGAGGTGGGTCCGGTGATATGATAAGGGTGCGCCGTCGTCCAAAGTGGGGGGAGATGGGTCCGGAGATATGATAAGGCTGCGCCGGCGTCCAAAGTGGGGGAGATGGGTCCGGCGATATGATAAGGGTGCGCCGGCATCCAAAATGGGGGGAGGTGGGTCCACGGGTGGCGACCAGACGTGTGGAATCGCCTGGAAAATGAAGAAGTGCAGATCCATATCAGAAGAAGATCCAATCCTGCACAAGGAGTGCGCCAGTATATATTTCTCTCTTATATGCTTCTCTTCCTCCACTACACCTACTTCATCATCATTTCCTTTCGCACTCTCTGTCCTTTCCATTCGTGCCTAAATGGACCACCTCCCCTCTTCCTGCTTATATACACCAGTAGACCCTTATCAGTTTAGCTACCACAACAGCCAGATAAACATATGCCATTCCACCGGTCAGTTGCGCTGTATCGGTTATATTCAAACACTGATAGCCCACAAGGCCAACGAAGGAGAATCACCTTGCGAAGATGGGAGAAGGCCACCTCTAACGGATTTGAGCAGTTTTCAGGAGATCGTTGGCTCTGCATGGGTGAATATTGATTCGTATCTTCCAAAAGGTTCTCCAGGGTTTTTGCACACAATGTAAAGTATGCGAGCGAAGCGAGCATCAATAGAAGTCTGGAAGTCCGGCGTTAGCCGGACGGACAGACTGGTAATAGAATATTTCTTCTTTACTGTTAAGGTTACGTTGTTTGAAGTACTCCTTTGTCTCTAGGAATAGTGGTTCCGACAATATGGGATTATGGGATTCTTGAGTTTTTTTTTTGTTTTTTTTTTTTTTGAAATAATACGGTTTTCCCGAAGATAGAAGATTTTGCGGCGAAATAGGGAGAAGTTCTATCTCATGACTCAGGTGAAAAGAATCGAGCAGTAGTAGTGCATATTCGAGCAAATTTGAGGGTTTTTCATGGAAATTTCTCTGAATCTGCTGAACATTTTGAGTACCTAGCCAGTAATATATTAGAAATCCACCAGAAAAATACACTTCATTTCACTGCCTAGACTCTCATAGGATGAAATGTTTTCAGTGTTCTTTGATTTTTCTTACTTCTGAAATTCTTGTCCTCTTCTCTCATCTATTACTTTTCTCTACTGCTGTTGCATCCCCACCCAATGTGTCCACTTTTATTTTTCCCTAAGACTTTGCTACTATGTACGTGTAAAAGTGGTCTCACTACTGATACGTAAGCATTGAGAGATGCTAACTTATCACTGGAGACGTGACTTTCGACGTTTGAGATCAAACTTCAGTGCTTTGATTTACTGATTTGCTTGCATCGATGACCCTACTGTCACATTCCTACTACTACGGAATCCGTGTTCTATGATCACTGTTTTATTCTAAGGAATTGATGGGCCGCTCAAAGTAGCAGGATGGAAGAAATGGTAGATGATGAGACAATCTGAGAGGTATTTTCCGGCGATGCTTTCTATTTTTCTGAGGGAACCTGGCTCAGAAATCATCGATCCTTTTCTTTTTGCTAATTTTTAGAAGAATTGTGGATTTCCATTGGCAGCTTAGCCTGCGAAATCCGGCTGCCCAGAAACGCCCACCCTTTTTTTCTATTTTATCCAGAACCTTTTGAAGCAATTATGTACGTAGCTTGAGTTCCTGTGCAGAAAATATTGCTATGAGCTAAAGGGGGCTCATTTACGTTGTCTTCGGTGTAATGGTTTTTCTCAGAACTTTTGGAAATGGTAAGGATAGAGAACCTTCTCATGTGTGTTTCCATTGCTTCTGAACAGAACTAATTGATGCTCTTCTGTTCAAATAGGCAAAAAAATGAGTTAAAGAAAGTGTATACTGACATATGAATGACTGATGTAAAGATTCTATCATGATGTCACCAAAAGGGCCACTGGAGCTTAAATTTTGCAAGAAATACCCTACAAGTTTTGTGATTGTCTCTGCATTTGCATCTGGACATGGAAATAACTCACTTCTCGGCTAACCGAGAAATCTTTCACGACAGCCATGAATCCTAGGCGCAGCAGTTCTTTTGAGAATAGTAGTCTGCCCGATACGGGTTATTTCTCAGAAAAAGAGGCTAGAGAACCGGGAGAATTGCAGCTCAAAAGCTGGAATTTACTAGTAAAATTCATCTCGCGCTCTTTCAGTAAGATTTGGCGTGCCAAAGTATGTACAAAGCATGAAGGAGGAAATATGAAATACTAATTAACATTACATACAATTAATCTACAGCAAATAATCTGAAGAAAATAGCTCAGCCCAGAAATACCACGCTTTTATCCACCTTCTTGGGACATGCACATACTTCCTTTCTTTCTTTCACTAGTAAATTCTTAATGACATCGACTACCCTGATTTCACGAGGCGTACTTACAATGTTCCAGGAACGTCTGTAAACTCGTTTTTTCCTGTAGCTAATCACACCCGGGCTGGTTTAATTGAGAAAATAAATCTCTTCCTTTTCCTAGGGTTTCAGATCTCTAGTTTATTTCCCATTCCTTGTTCTTTAAACACTCTTGATCACATCAGCGCGACATAATTCGCGCTTGGATGGTGAGTCCGAGGATTTCTCGCGCTATCAAAAATTTTCGGCGATCTCGTGTAGTGACCGGCGTTATGTGGTATGAAAGAGAGTCCTACACGGTTACTGTCTGCCCATGAAGCGGGAACTAATTGTGCAGCCCAAGCTGGCCTTTTCCTGTAATTCTGGTGTCGGATAAGATAAGAACCGAGTCGTTCCGTCGTTCCATGGTCTGCTTTATCCTACCTCAAAATTTCTATATAACTTAACACATTCGCGACAATGTGCTCAACCGGGTTGAGCACGCATGGTGCGACGCGTGGGACCGCGTGCTCAACCGGGTGAGCACGCACTTTTCACAGTTATATTTTTGTGAAGCAATCTTAATGAGCAAACTCCTATATAGTGGTATACTAACAAATGTTCAAGCAATCTATACACACGATGGGCAGAGCAGACATCCTCTCGTACTTTTTTAATTCGTGCTTGAAACGGACAAGTAAAAGAACAATTTATATGAAGATTAAATTACTTACTTACTACCTCTTATGCAGGTGAACTTCTTGAATTAGCGTCAAGCTCGTGCATATTCGCGTTTTGGTTCGTCTCAACTTCGCGCATTTTCGGAGTTCTATGCTGCAGAGGAAGAATTCCTACCACGTGGGACCAGGTGCTCAAGCGGTTGAGCACGGGTCCTACTTGTGCAAAAGCGCGTGTGTCCCACGTGACATACCATGCCAAAAGCGTAAGGTCGCGAATGTGTTAATCATTCACTAATACTTGGTTTATCATGTGTGAATTCTGACTTTATTCGGGACTCACTTTTCGTCTTATTGTGCATATATTACATATACAAGGACGGACATCACTCCTACAGGGAATGCTCAATGCTGGTTATATTTGTTAGTCTAAAAATCGAACCACTCGATAAAAGTCTGTGCAGACCACTTGAGACTTGTTAGTTTTTGCTCTTCCCCCTGTTCATTTCTGTACAGAGGCGACGTGTTTCTCTTATAATGGACTTTTTCGCATGACAAACCCATAATTACCTGCAAACACCCACTTCCTACACTTACGTTCTACTCTTTAATAAATTCTTCTTGATGTTTTTGGAGTGGGTTGTCTTCCACGGTTTCTGCGGTGTTACACCCAATTGTCAGCATTATGAGTCATCTATTTTATTTATTCTATGCACTCTAGGGTGCTCTGCAGTAAAATAGAGAAAGTAAACAAGTTGGGATGAGCCTAAAAGACGCAGAATAATCCTAACAGAAAAAAAAGATCGTGGTAGGTGGAGAGCATGGCTTCCAGTGCCTCTTTTGATGAGATTTTTGGCCTAACATCCAGTCGATTTTGATTCTGATCCTTTCTGAAGATGCAAGAATGCCCTGTAACACCTAGGGTAAAAAGTTTGTCGATAAATCTGAATTAGCTTAGGCGATGAGCTGAACCCTGGGTTATCTAGAAGGTGAGCTGTGATTGGTCAAAGTTCATCAGCCAATCAGAGAGGTAACTCAAACACTTTTGTTCCTCTCATGAATGCAGTCAATGGATAAACAATTAAGTAAGTAAATAAGTGACTAAAGTTAGCACAAAGACATCTCAGGAACGGTTACAGAAAGCTAAAGAAAATTAGTCCTTAAAACTAGTCCTATTTCTACAATTACTTGCCCTTTGTGTCGTTGCTCGTTCCTCATTGGTCAGCAGCTACCCCCTCATTGGTTGGTTATTCCGCAGCGAATCACGTTCTTTTATAAACACAAAATGGTTAACTTAGCGTAATGACACCATTACTCGACCAAAAATAGTCTATTCCCACCATTTCCACCTAAAGAACGTTCAACTGATTGTTCAATGAAAGTGCATCTGGTAACTGGACGTTCATTCCTTGCGTGATTTACAGTTTATGGTTGTGAAATGGTCGACCAAACTACAGTGAAAAGTACAAGTGTATGGTCTAGTTGTTAGAAAAGTGCACTAGGACGATTTTTTCACAACAATTTTGGGTACGGGAAGGACTTCGTGTCGCAATTTACTGTAGAAATAGTGTAAACACGCGTTGTACTCACGTTTTTTTTTGCATTATACGAGGTGGCAATTATCTAGTTGCTCATGGATTGTATTGCCAAGGACTTCGATGTAGTTTTTTTTTTTGGGACGAAAATGGATTTCGGGGAGGGTAACGGTGAGGTGGACAATTTTGAGGAGGACGGTTTTTGAGGAGGTTTCTTCTAGGACAGGGATCTCCAGGACACTCTGAGAGAAATCTATTATGTTAAGTATGTGTAGTCTCTTTCAAAGGCGACAACAGTTGAATATTCGTGCGCACAACTTGCTTTTTCTCTAATTCCTCTCCAATCACTGTACTATTTCTCGCGTTGTTTTTCTCTCTGCTGTATTCCCAACTATCGTCCCTGGTGAAACGCACTATACCATGTCAACGTCCCCAAACAAGGACATGATATCCTAACAAAGGGCGTGCATTGACCCTTATCCCTGAGCGCGTATGAGAAAAAATCAGGTTCTCACATTTCCTCTGACAAATATGCGCTAGGAACGCAGCCAAACAGCGTAATGCGTCGAGTAGAAACCCTAGCAGCCCCTTGCCCCAGCTGCTGCCATCCTCCCCTCAACTGCTGCTATAAGGAGGAGAGCTTGAGCAGCAATTGAGGGGAGAACGGCAGCAATTGGGAGGTGATGCTGCTAGGGACGTATTACGCTGCTTGGACTGCGTTGGTGCTGTATAGTTGAGTTAGCCTACAATTAAATTATTAGTAATATGGAAGGTGTTACAGTGAAAAAAAAAACGAAATAGAAATAATAAAAGAAAGTAGGTAATTCGCCCGTTTCTTTCCCTATCCATATACGGGTAATAGGCTGAGAAAAATTAGGTCCTCCCGGGAACTCGTCACTATGGCGAGGAGGACCTATCCTTGTTTAAACTTCAACCAATTTGATAACCTCAGTTTTCTTCTTCTCGAGTTCATTATTGTTATGGTTTATAAGCATACCAGTCTGTCCGTCCGGCTAACGCCGGACTTCCAGACTTCTATTGATGCTCGCTTCGCTCGCATACTTTACATTATGTGCAAAAACCCTGGAGAACCTTTTGGAAGATACGAATCAATATTCACCCATGCAGAGCCAACGATCTCCTGAAAACTGCTCAAATCCGTTAGAGGTGCCCTTCTCCCATCTTCGCAAGGTGATTCTCCTTCGTTGGCCTTGTGGGCTATCAGTGTTTGAATATAACCGATACAGCGCAACTGACCGGTGGAATGGCATATGTTTATCTGGCTGTTGTGGTAGCTAAACTGATAAGGGTCTACTGGTGTATATAAGCAGGAAGAGGGGAGGTGGTCCATTTAGGCACGAATGGAAAGGACAGAGAGTGCGAAAGGAAATGATGATGAAGTAGGTGTAGTGGAGGAAGAGAAGCATATAAGAGAGAAATATATACTGGCGCACTCCTTGTGCAGGATTGGATCTTCTTCTGATATGGATCTGCACTTCTTCATTTTCCAGGCGATTCCACACGTCTGGTCGCCACCCGTGGACCCACCTCCCCCCATTTTGGATGCCGGCGCACCCTTATCATATCGCCGGACCCATCTCCCCCACTTTGGACGCCGGCGCAGCCTTATCATATCTCCGGACCCATCTCCCCCCACTTTGGACGACGGCGCACCCTTATCATATCACCGGACCCACCTCCCCCCACTTCCGACGCCGGCGCACCCTCATCATATCGCCGGACCCACCTCCCCCACTTTGAACGCCGGCGCACCCTTATCATATCGCCGGACCCACCTCCCCCCACTTTCGACGCCGGCGCACCCTTATCATATCGCCGGACCCACCTCCCCCCACTTTGAACGGCGGCGCGCTCTTACTACACTGTTGGACCCGTCTCCAAGCGTTTCCCCTCCTTCGGACGCCGGCTTATCCCTGTGGAAGCAATGGTCTCAATCGCTACACGCGCAGTCCCTTTGGTGTGCACACGCACGTACAAAGTCACATAATTTCTGTAATATATATAGAGTATGATTATTATATTAATACAGCTGGGCATATAATATCGACTACATTATAGTGAGTGAGTGAACGAAATGATGAGCTGAACTTGTTTGGGACTAGAATGAATAAAAACAGTGATAAAATGGTAACAATAACAATACGAATCCAAGAATGGACCAAGGATGAAGTGCCCACAAAGGCCAGCTCTCTTATTTCTCTCTCAAAGTATAATACCATCTCATTTCAAAAGGCCTGAGCAGAATGACCTCGTAATATCCGAACTGTTTCGTCTAAGGCTGCATTTAAGAGCAATTACTGTTACTATAATAGTTCCATTCTAAGAAGTTAACTGCTCCTCCTTCTGGTCCCCACAAAAAAGGAAATTCAGCTGGAATTCGTCGTCCTTAATTGCCCATTACAGTATACAGTAACGATCGTATTCTCCGATTCAAGAACCTGTCCTCATGATCCTGATGTCTGTAGCTTCACCAAAATAGTCTTTTTGTTAGTATAAGCTGCAGTAAGCCGTGCGCGATCGTGGCTGCCGTCTCAAGTGTTGAGTCGATCGGAACCGGTACTGAACCAAACGACCTTTCCCCCGCGGGCGCCCGGCCGACCCGGCACGTTTCTCGCAGCGGGGCGTATCCAAGTTGGTTTCAGATCAACTAAATCACAGACGATCATCTGACACGAGGTGTTCGGCGGTCAGCCGGGTTTTGGGTCGTATGGCGGGAATAACAGGGGTTGTGTAATGTGGTAATCGGAAGTTTATTTGCACTAAGATGATCGTAAACTAATTCCTTATCAGTTAAATTTATCATGGAATTCTACTGATATAACATGTCAGTAACTAAATTTGCCGATATAGTGCGACAAATTTGGTCGAATTTTTGTAGGTGGAGCTCGGATACCTTAGATATCATAGGGTAGGATATCTTTCTATAAGTAAGTAGGTCAGATAGGACGTCTGCCAATTACTAAAGGCTCATAGAACGGATCACTTTTTTCCTGGAAGCCATATTCCGTTCCCTCAAAGAGGCTGCACTTTTTGAAGCCCTACAGGCGATGGGCCTATAGGGGATAGCTTCCCGTCCCACCACTCCCTTTGAGTTTCGGGTATCTTCTGGACAGATATGCTTCAACAATTCTAACTATAGCTCTCTCACCTACACAGAGCATGAAATAGCTTTGATATGTAGTTGCTCGTGCATTTTCTTCATACTGAGGCATTTGGACCATTTTCCGCATGGATTAATTATTCCATATAAAAACAGAAAAAGATTAAAGGCAGCTGAATATCCTGGATAACCTTTAAAAAATGACAGCCCTCCCCACTTGGAGGCGAGCTACCCTCACGTAATTCCTTGTAGATGGCACAGTGAACTGTTAATGTGTACAGAATTTTTTCTTAGAATGGTCCGTTTCTTGAGAATTCACTCACTTCTACAGTGAACTTCAAACTGCCATAGACAAGGGGCGGGAGCGCGGCGCGGCCTTTTCGGGCAGAGACGCAGAGGCTGTGCACGCTAGCTCTGGTTTTCTGCTGCAGCGTAGCGCACTCGAATTCTCTGCTGCTGGTAGCAAGCAAAAGGCAGACAACCAGAGTCAGTATGCAGACCTTCTGTGTCTCTGCCCAGGAACCTTGCGCCGCACTCCCGCCGCTTATCTATGGCGGTTCGGAGTTCACTGTATATTCATGATATTTTCTTTATAAGTTAACGGATTTATTTTTTAGTTTTACTGGAGCATACATGTGTACCTAGTTTTGTTGAAACTTTTTTGACCGAAAATATGATGAATACCCAAAACATTCCTGGGAACGTATGCATATTCGAGATTACCTACTTCTTGGGAAATTTGCCAACACTACACAAATTTACTCATCGTTAACACGAGCGGCAACACATTTACCCTGGGTAATCTCACTGATGCATCCAGGCTTTATGATGCATACTAGATCGTGACTTACTATCTTATCTGGTATCCAGCCTTAAATATTCCCCTTGTGTTTTGTGTGTTTCCAATAGATATTGTGATGGGAAGAGACGCAGACAGTGCAGGAAAAAACAGTACCAGTCGGAAAAATTCACAGTTTTCAATGCGATTTTTTGAGATTTGATGGAGGAGAGGGTATAATATTTCCATCATAAAATGATGTAGATGAGGAAGTATTTCAAGGAAATTTCAAAAATTTGTAAAATTTGTATTTTTACGGTATAGTAGGCCTGAGGGTATAAAAATTCCCATTATTGTAAAAGCGATTTATGAGACGCATAAGGTGCGGAAAATATCTTTTTTTGAATCTTTTTTTAATTCGAAAGATGTGGAATAATTGTATTCAGAAATTTCCAAAAAAAGGTGGAGTAAATTTGAAGAGAAGGACAGAAAAAATTTAAGATGGTTACAATATGTACATAGCACCGGGGTGAATATCAGCCGTGGAATTTGTCGTTGCTAGGATTGTAGCCTGACTACCAAGTAGTTGAAAAGTAAACAATTGAGTAAACAAGAAAAATAAGTAAATACATTTCCAGAGAAGGATGCGGCACAACAAAGGCATGCCTCTTTAAGCCAGCTGGCTGCGATCCAAATCTCGACTGCACTATCGGACTGATCTTTTTCGTGGTGGGACGCAACAAACTTCGAGTGGAAATGGTCGCCACCTCGTTGATACCGGCAGTACAACAGCAGTACATCGCGATCGCGTTCTCACACGATCCAATTATGGTGAGCACTGTCTCCTTGTGTTCAAGATAGGTATTGATTTTCCAACGAGCCACACTAATCATCCGGTAACTCGCTGGGTTTTTAACGACAGCTTTTCGCTGTTTTACGAGCGCAACCACCGCGCCCACCGCGTCGTCGAACAACACGTCGACCGACCGCAACGAGGATGAGCGAGACAACGCCCATACTGAACTGGCTTTACTCGTAACAGGGGATCTCTGATTCCCGGCGTTAGCACTAACGTCACGACCGTAATTCGAATTCCTGGGCGTGGGTGCTGTGGGAGGGGTGTTTTGGTGTCGAGTGGACAGTTTACATCGTTGTCAAGGTTAATTACCAGTTACACAGGAGTAGTAATTGTCAGAGAATGATCGTAAATGTGACCCACCTGAGGGGACATGCACTATGAAGTGAACTTGATTTGTACTTTCCATATAAGGCGATACATTTTTGAGAGACATGCGTCAAGGTGGTGAGACTTGTGGTCATAAGAGTAAGTAATAGAGGGCAGGAACAGGTATTTATCCAGGAATTTCTAGGAATACCAACGAATAAGGAAAATTTGCTTGAAACGGTAATAAGGAAGACGATGGGGATCCTGGACCTCTGGGACTGCATGTATCAATGCGGTTACCCATGGTAAACGTAATGGAGCTCCTACCCGCTGTTCTTTCTACCTCGTAGTGTACCTGAATTTCAGGGGTAAAATTGGGAGCTACGCAAATTTACAAATGATGAGCACGACCGCCAAAACGTGTATCCTGTGCAATCTCAATCACGCATACAAGCCTTGGTGTTCCAGGAATTTTGGAATTTTTCTCCACCCACTTTCTCCTCACCTAGCTAAGGAAAAATACCCGAGGCGGCCGACGTACGATTTCCCCACCATTCCACTTTTTCAGCCTCAAAATCCAAGGAAAAATTGTCCAATCTTTGTGTGTATAGGTTACTTAATGTGCTGAATCACCATATGTACCATATGTACCGTAACATCATTTTTGTACGGTTACGGTACGTATTTAATAAGTCTTCTGAACACCCGCATGAATATTTTACATCCTCCAGGGAGAGGACTTCGTGACAGAATGCGTGATGAGCGACATGGGACAATTTGCCGGATGGGAGCCAGAGATTTTCATCTCGTTCAACCATGGAAAATCCAACGACCGTGTGTTTCTTAATGATGTGAGTTTGCCAATTTTTGGGAGGAGAGCGCCTCGAGAGCTGTTTTCTCTCAGTTGTTTTGTAATTTTTCGAATATATGGTATTTTCTAGGATGAGCATCGAACTCTGATTTCCAACGTTTCCTCTCAAGTGGTGGACGGTCGTCTCGTCTGCCAATTCACTCAGCAGATTATACCTCAGATTGATAGGAAGAATGGCTTGGTTTGGAATCTCGACAAGAGCTTCTTCATCATGGGAGCGACTGGATCTGCTCAGCCGGATGGTGAGTGAAGACGTGCTATTGCCAACTGGATTTGCCCAGATATTCCTTAAATATCCGGCATGAAAGCTCCGAAAAAGCTCATATGTGGAGATTCAGACCTCTACATAGACTGAAAAACATATGAACCTCGGAGCAAATCCACGAAGGGAGGAATATTTGCTCATTTGCTCATGTTTTAGGAGTATTTTGGGAGGGTTTCATTAGGAGAAATTCACGGATTTTTAACTTATCAGGGCCTTGATGCATTATGAAAAGGGTGGATGGTTTTATACCCATTTGAATATGAGATTACCCGTGGGTAGTAGCTGGGTGTAGACAACGTTGCATATTGATAAACATGTCGGTAGGTGCTAGATAGAGCGTAAGTTCTGGTAAGTTAACACATCTAGCAATAGGTAACCTCAATTATCCATCCGGGGCCAGGTACCCCTTTATTTTTCACTCTCTCAATTGTGTCCCAAAACTAAGGGACTTAATACCAATGGTAGGGGGAAGGAAACTAAAAAAGAAGACATAATTCAATATTACCTTTTTACCATTTTCACTTGTTTTCAGAAGTCAACGCACACGATATGAATCGTGGATCACACTTCTATCCGATTGTTTCTTCTGCAAAGATCAATCCATCGCAGCTCAGCGAAATTAAGGTAAGAACAACTCCACATATTTTGAAGTTTTGGTTACCTTCGCAAGTGAAAGAAGTATAATGAACTCCAAATGGTCGTAGACAAAAGTTGGGACCGCGGCGCGGGCGCTCTGGTTGTCTGGTGCACCGAGGCAGCGGGTTTGCTGGGTAGAGACACGGAGGAAAACCGAGCCGCGGTCCCGGCCCTTGTCTACGACCGTATGGAGTTCACTGTACGCTAAATGTTTGATATCGTCTGACATGGATTTGTGGATTTTCGAAATATTCGAAGATCAAAATAGTCATTTCGTTTATTTGATTTTTTCGATTTCTTTTTCTGTGTTTTGCCTCGGAAAGTGGGTCAAATTTCAAGCTGGTGGGAAAAAGTTTGGAGGAAGCTCTACATTTTTGATCTCACCCTCACAACAAAAATTTAAGTAATATTTTTATGTGATTTCTTCTGATTAAAGCTTGCCACTTTACCTCTTTCTATTCATTTGGGTATACTGTCATTGCATTAATTTTTCCAGTACGACATGCCACTAAGCACCAATGTGATCTCAAAGGAGCCTGCTGCCAGGCAGCCAGCTGCTGCAGAACCTGCATCAGCGGCCACAACTACCTCAGCACCAGTGGCGCCACGTGAAGTGGAGGAGAACTCGTCCTCTTCAATCATTTCTGCCCTTGTACCGATCTTTGTTATCCTACTTCGACTACTGTAATCATATGGATCCCAGCTAGAGAAGTGTTTGTAGGAAAACCCAGCACTTTCACACATTCTGCTTTCTCTCCGTAGCCAATACGTTGCTGATCCATAGTCTTCCCCACTGCAGAGTACAAATTATCAGTCGTTCAGTTGAAATTGAGTTTGATATCCCGGTGTTGGAAATGTTCTCATTCGTCCACGTTTCTCTGTGTTTCTCAATTTTTTTCTCTGATCGTGAATTTAACGGGTATTCCATGTATATACTGTCTGTGTGTTTTGCATTAATCAGGATTTAAATGAAAATAAATTTCGAGGTGTGGAAAAGATGCCTATTGAGCAGTGCAGAAAATTTCAGTGTTACATGGATGGTAGGAGATTTCAGAACTTGCAAGGGCACTTACTCCAGCTATCGTACCATAACTTTTATACTGTTAAGTATGCGTAATTTATTTTTCTATTCTGGCATGCATTTTAACGTATTTGATAGCAACAAACAACAATTAAACAATTAAAACAATAGAAATAACGAAATGAGCATCAATAGAAAAATTCTGAAAAATTTTCAAAAAAGTTTTGTGCAGTTTGACTGCGATCGAAGCGACTCCATCCAGGATGCCCTTATCCTTGTCTAGCTGATGGAGATCGCAGGGGACGTATTAAGTAGTGAACCCTGAACACTACGGGACTGGCCCTTGAACTTTGGATCTCCACCGGACTCGAACCAGCGACCGCCCGACTGATAGTCGGACGCTCTACCGATTGAGCCATCAGGACATGTTATCGGCTGAGGCGCTGACCAAGATTTACCAAAGTTCAAACTCGGGCACTTGTGGGCCTCGAACTAGCGACCTACAGACGCATAGTCGATTGCTCTACCACTGAGCCATGCACACATACACGAAAAACCTAGGAACCATCAACACTTCGTTAAACAGACACCGAATTCCAATAATAGTGCATTACGTCCTCAAGGAATGAGTTTATTCACATAGATGAAAAGGATATGGAATTCAAATTCCCTTAGGAATTGAAAAAATGCTCTCATACAAGTATTGTGTCGGTGAATTTCCTATGGAAAATAACACAAACTGCGAAACGCAAAGATGGAACCGCGAAGAAAAAGGATGGACCGATTCGGAGCAAATTTCCTAAAATTCACGAAATGGCGGACGTTATGGGCTACTTTTCACTCGAAATTATCGACTGACTTAACGATTTTATTGAATTTTTTTGCTGTTTCGATCGAGCATCAGTGAGCACATGCATACTAGGGGTCTTTACTCGGACGAATCCAGGCTGGTTGCCGGAGCAGAACTTCGCAGGGGCGGAGCAGACGAGAGATGGTTTTCGAGGCACGCAGACGACGAGAGACGCTCGCCCAGAGCGCGCGACAGCACACCTTCCCTGCTAGAAAACCTGCAAGAAATACGAAGCAGCATCAGAGGGACTTCGTCAGTCGGTAGCAAGGTGGGTGGGGTGGGGTGTCCACATCCGGAGGCCCACTCCGTTAACCCGCCAGGAACCCGCGGAGGGCGCAGCGAGCATTTCCCCAAAGAGCATGACCCGAACACCCAGCAGGCGGGCCCCATCGCCCAAGAACCGGAGTTGACGCCGACCGCGGTGACCACCCGGCACTGACCGGCCGCGATGCCCCCGGCGGGCACCCCAGGGCACGTCGAGCGCCCGCACCGATCCCGCCGGCCGCGCGGGCCCGCCAGCCCCAGGGCCCCACCCGAGCGGCCAGCGAGATTGTCACGCGCGCCCAGCAAGGGTTTGCCCGACCGTGATCTGCGAGCAAGAAGGAAGAATCCTTTAGCCTCTTCTGACCATGGAGTATTTTATAAACCATAATGAGGTTAAGTTGACGTCTGTACAGCTCAAGGAATTCGAGTGTAATTAATGGATTCTCAATCCTATTAATTAATGGATTCTCAATGTTACTGGTTTAGGTATCAGCATGATCAAACTTGAGCGTTCCAAGTTTCTATCTAGAAATTGGTAATTCTAGCTCTCTATTCAAAGTCTCTTACTAGTTTTTGTTCGAGCTCAAATCCTCATCCGAAAATTAAACATTGCTGATGATTAGCGCTGATATTTGTTGTTTAGCCAAGAAGTATTGCGGAGTGTTCCTTCCTGCGATTGTCAATGAGGTCAAGGAAAGCTGTGGAATATACTGTTAGCTTTGTTTTACAAAGCACATTGACATGAACGTGGTGTAATCTGAATCAGTAATATCTAAGTAAAACATAGCAACCCTCACGATAACTTTTCCAAAAGTCTGGGAGAAGCACGTGGGCGCCAAATTTAAATGATCGAAAACATCACCATGATACCAGGAGTCTGACAACCATTTTGAACGACTGCTATCGATCTGTTGGTTTTCTATGTTTGTTTATGCGTTGTTTCCAGAAATGGCTCAATGAAACACGTATGCGGATGTGCGGAAGCCATTATGCTGAACAAACATGAGGTTTTGACCTTCATTTACTTAGTATAAAGACAATTTTCTAAAAATTGCATGGATTTTATCCTTCTGTTCACATTCGGCAATACCTTCAAACATTTTCAAAAAAGTTTTGTGCAGTTTGACTGCGATCGAAGCGACTCCATCCAGGATGCCCTTATCCTTGTCTAGCTGATGGAGATCGCAGGGGACGTATTAAGTAGTGAACCCTGAACACTACGGGACTGGCCCTTGAACTTTGGATCTCCACCGGACTCGAACCAGCGACCGCCCGACTGATAGTCAGACGCTCTACCGGATGAGCCATCAGGACATGTTATCGCTGGCGGCGCTGTCCAAGATGAGGGAGTCCAAAGTCAGGCACTAGCGGGTCTCGAACTTACGACCTACGGGGCGATGGTCGATTGTTCTACCACTTAGCAATATGATCCAGCACCGATCCGGACCAAATTTCGGATGTAGACCTTAGAGAAGCCGGTGGTGGTTATGACCTTCTTGTTATCGATTGGTTTATTGATTATATCGATTTTATTGATTTTTCGCTATTTTTTGGCCGAGGGTCGGTTGGGACATGCATACTAGGGTTCTCTATTAGGCTGAACACGAATATAACAACCATTTTGGATGACAGTATCGATTTATCAACCTGATCGATTTTTTTCACATTTGCTTAGCGATTATTGAGGACATGCCTAGTGGGGTTCTCTAATGCGGTGAACACGAATACGACAAGCATTATTAGTGGCAATATCGATTAGCCGATTTAATTGATTTTTTTTTCGCCATTGCGGAGAAATGTTCAAGAACGCGTTAAATAGGGAACTTGAACACGCTGATGAAGTAGCCGGGGGTAATGGAACACCCTAGCGGAGCCGGATTAGGCCTACTGGAAGAGAAATGTTATCAGTCAAACCAAAACTTCTCCTACATCGCCTTTTCATTGCCCAGGAACTTCACTTCGCTTACTGAAAGCCTTTCAGATAAACAAGGGCAGCGTGGATAGAAAGTTCTGGAAGTTCTGCTTACATTCACTTCATAGGTATCGATTATATGCCTGTTCTCACGACCGCAAATACTACTCCTTTGACTAGTTCCAAGGCCAACGCTACTACTTTGAGTCAAATAAATTACGGTACTAATTTATATGCACTTGTAGCCATGAAGAAAACACCGTACCGTACTCGAGAAAACTCGTCCAACACGATCGATTCATAAGACTACGCACTGCTAACACGATAATTGCGTCTACCCCCATTCACGCGCGTGACAACGTTCGACACACTTCTTTTACAACCGTCTTACACCTCCTAACGAGGGTTCTGATAATCAATAAAATCAATAAGTCGATAGTTTATTACGATTCTGAATATACATACACGACATCTGAATCATGTCGAAATTCTAGGTGCTACATTTGTATGTGCAATGTTGGGTCGTTGGTTGGTCTCATAGCACGTTTAGGCAACCAAAATGGCAATGTGATTCAATCAATCATCAGAAATCAATCAATAAATCAATAACTGCAATATGAGGCGAGTATTTGGAGGAAAGCACTTTTGTGTGTGTCGGCCAGCTTCGCGGGATACGGGGATTTTCATCATCAGGCTTGTGATCGTTCGGTGATCGACGCCTCCATGTTGTTGTTCTCCTCGATCGATTTCGGCATCTGCAGCCGTCCTTCGTCGTCGAGGAGTTTGAAGTGCACGTGACAGTATAAATGACCGTCTTTCGTGCGATGTGCACGTTCAACTCTGAAATGATATTGTACAATCGGACGGGATAAATATTCAGAATTATTTTTTAGAATAACTTTTTTGTAAGAAGAATTATTTTTGGAATTATTTTTAGAATACAGGAGTTGCTTTTTCGAATGTTTTGAAACGACAATCTTACAACTTTGACGAAAAAAGTGCACCTTTGTAAACGTAGATCACAGAAATGGTGGAGGAAACAGGCTCATTTTCCCAGATTTAGAACAAACATTGGTATGTATTGTAGAGAATTCAGAAATTCTCTCCACTTGGTTAACTTAAAAAGGGGCGTGGCCAGCCGGGAATTTCGACAATTTATTGTTCAACTAACACGCAAAAATTAATAAAAAGCTTAATATAAAAGTGCTGACTAAATAACGTAAAAAGGGAAATGACACTAAAGAATGATGTAATTTTAAAAGGTTTGGTTCGTTTTGAAAATCAGTCGTATTCTAACGCCATAGGGAAAGTGGAAATCATATCCACTGGTGAAATTGCGCGAAACATGGGACAAATGCAACAACCGTAGTGCTATTTTCCGTGCGCCCGGACGCATGCGCAAATTTTCTCACTGGTCAATCATGGGTCCCGTCACTAAAAGAGAATAACACAGTCATAGTTACTAAGAGAATAACACAGTCATAGTTAATACACAGTCCGGTGCTTAGCTCAGAAGTGAGCGTACGCAGGCGTATCGTAAGGCATCAGCTAAAATATGTAAGGACGGTAAGCTCACTGTGACGACTATGGTGTTTCCGTAGCCATCACTCTTTGGATTCGTTTCACATTTGGGGTGCAATGACTGCGTTTTCACCCAAGATCTTACATGCCGGAGCTGAATATCACAACCGGTATCCTCTAGGGTAAAAGAGATTGACCGAAAAACAGCGAGAGTTTAGAGAATTCCTGACGTTGGAGAATGAAATTTTGTTTCTTCATTTGGAAATCCAAATACTATCAGTGAGTAACTTACAGATTACGGACCTCTTCAAAGAGTTTGCGCAAAAGAGGAAGACGTGATTGAGGCATCAGTCCCCCCCCCCCGCTATTATCCAAGCTGGAGGTAAGTCTCTTCAACTGCTAACAAACGCGCTGTCCATAACCTTATCTTTAGATAGGTGAAGCCTCTAACTGCACTACTCTCGAAGAAGGTTTTGGAGGCACTACACAGCACATCAAATATAAAACTTGCTCTGGGAGTTCGTACATACATTTTTTTCAACGACTAAGCATCATTGTTGAGATATTTGTTCCCATTTAATCTTGTGATGTTCTGGAGTNCCCGCCCTACAGGGCAATTCTTCGGGAAAAAATGAATTCAACGGTAACAGAAAAAAACCATCTCTTTCTTCTGCAAACGATCAAAGTTCGGACTACTTTTGAAGTGGTAACTTGGCCTAAAATAGCTCAGTTACCTCTTGTTTTCATTAGATTTGGTATCAAACCCCATTATGCGTGTTTTGGTGAAGTCTAATTTTATTTTCGATCCGCATTTCCACGGAAAAATTGGCAACTAATCTTATTTTGTGGGATTTTTTCCAGTCTGAGCACTTTCAGCGGTGGAATTCCTGGACGTTCCCGGAAAGATTAAATAATTCCCGGTTGCGCAAGGTAGACGGCTACTTCAAGCAAATTCAAATATATCTTGCAATTCTTACTGTTGTTTCGGTCACTGAGTGGGAGGAATCGTTTCGATACGGTATATCCTGGAATTTGTCTTCAGAACACATCCACTTTCAAAGAACGGGCAGATCATAACCTCCCTATTAACGCTTACCAATCCTGCTGCTTTTAAACGGAATTTCAGTGAAAAAATTCCCAGCCAATCACAACATTTCGTGAGCATTGAAAATTAATCAAAGAATCATTATCTCCCTAGAAAATATGAAACGTAAACAAAACCCACCGAAGCGCTTGTCGGCATACAGTACACCGGAAACAGTTCACATGGTACAGCAGACCAAAGCAACCGAATTGCTCCGCTCGGTATACGGTAGCATCACAAAGAGCACATTTCGGCTGTGGACGCATCACGAAGCGCTAGAAAATGGCACATACTCAAACATGCATGTTAGACACTTCAATCAAACTAAAAACTGTTAGGATCAATCAATCGAATATTGATTTGGTAGCTGCACACTACGCAAAGAAAGAAATCAGTTTGAGGAGTTCAGAATCGATTATTGATTAGTGTTGGAAAATGGTGGGGGCAAGTGAACTTCTATCAAAGGATACTTTGAAAGTTTGCGTCCGTAGTGTTATTGTGCTTGAGAAAGATCGATAATTGACTGGTTATTTTGGGCAATAGAAGGAAAAAAAGCTAATTTGTAGTTTTTTCGAACATGGAAAATAGTTTTTTAGTTTAGGAAATGGCAAAAACTATTAATAGAGTCTTGAGCAATCTTTTATGCATATAAAGACACGTGAAATCATCATTTCTAGCTATGGATTCTGCAGTTGCGGACCTACAAAAACATTGTTGTAAGTACCTTTAAAATAGCTGCACAGCTGTTTGCACGGTAATTCGATAGGTCCGTAATTACAGACGATTTAGAGAAACGTGGTTTCAGCTGCCTAATTAAGCAAGACGTTCGATCAGTTATCGATTAATTAAAAGGATCTTGCAAAAGATTGTAGCTGAAGACTCTGAGTGAAATTTAGAAAATTAGGCCGTCTTATACCAGTTGCATGTGCGGCGCGACAACTTGGGCGACCTCGTGGACGAGTTGTCAGCAACAAAACCTTGGAGATTGGACGCGGATGCTATAAAAGTTCTCAATCGTTGTATTCTACGAATATAGCATGTATAAAACGATCATATGGGTGACTTCTAGACGAGTTGTCCTGTCAGATAAGGCCAGGTATGCAGCTGGTATAAAGTAGCCCTTTGTATAATAATATCGATGGGTGTGGAGCATCTTGCCTGGGAAGGAGGCGCGGCCAAGCTCTGTGATTGGCCGGTTGTGTACATTGACCAATCGTGGAGCTCGGCCACGCCTCCATCTCCTGATACGTGTATTCCTCTACACCCACTCAGAATAGCTGCGATCGATTATCGAATGATACCCAACTGAAGTTCTGAGATTAACACTCTCGATGGTTAGTTAGTAGATCAAACACTCAATCGATTAGTAGGTTATTCACGCTCCACCGCACACTTCAATAAATCTGTGTACAGCGAATCACGTTGATAACCTTTATCGTCGAACAAATAGAGCAGAGAAAAAATCAATAAAATATAAACGCGTGAGCGGTGGCAAATCTACATACAGAAACAGTATACGACTCACGTCACGACTCCGGGAGGACTAGTCAGTTATGAGCAATTGCAAGAGACGCAGAGATAAAAAGATGTTTGACCAGAGAGTGTGTGTGCACGTGCACTCAAAAGAGTGGAACGACTAGTTCGTGTGACAGACGGTCAGAGAGTACGAGAGGAGGGAGTCGTGACAATACACGGATCAAACAACACGAGCATGAATAATTGAGTAATTGACACGGGTTTTTGGTGGTTGGTGGTGTGTGGGCGGGGCCGAGGGGCGGGCGCGGGATGGGTGATTGGGTGGTGCGTAGAGGAGAGAAGTGTGCGGAGAGATGTGGTGCTCTGCGCGCTCATTGGTCCTGCAACGAATCGGCAATCGAATCAAATTATTAGTGAAAATAATGCTAATTCTATGGACTAAAGCACATATTAATGCTCTACGATGAAGTGATCAGATTTGCCACCTTGGATTAAAGAAAAATTAAAGCGACAAAGCGAAAGCTCATGGTCAGGAATCTTATGATTAAATATTTAATTATTTAGTTAATAAATAGCATAAAGCCTATGTAATGAAAGAACTGGGATTGGTTAGGTATCCAGAAAACTAGCGACGGAGCAATACCACTAGCTGGTGCCCGTATTGCAGTGCTAGGCATATCGCGACTAAGCCAAAGCATACTGTGGCAGCCAGCTGAAATGTTAACGAATCAGCTAATTCACCGTAATCAACGCAATCAATATATCGATTATTCTTGGTGAGTTTATAGGTTGTACTAATACGCTTAGTCAGTTGTTGTAGTACGTACAGTGCGCGTCAATGGCGGTGACCCATCCACAGCCTCGAAGAGGACGCCGCGCAATCGCGCCGCACGTGCCGGAATCGTTGTCGTCAGCCGTCGGTGTGCTATTTCTAGGCGCTTTTCTTAACGATTTGGTAATCTCTTCACTATTTTTTACGTTTCATAACTAGAAGTAGCATAATGGCAGCAAAAGACATCGATTCCGACGCGCGCGACGCGGTTGCGCGGCGTGCTTGTTAGGGCCGTGAATGGGTCACCGCCATCGACGCTCACTGTACATGAGTACCTTAGTGATTGTGCCGCACCATGCACTAGGAATATTTGAAAAAAAACATTCCAAAATCTAGGAAAGAGGTATGCGTTCATACTCGGCGACAACGGGCAACAATTGCGATCAATAAATCGCGCGAACGCAAATAATATAGTCCACTACCTACGAGCTACTGGTTATCTACCAGAAACACGCAGTAAAAAATTTGGGACAAATCCTACTTAAGTTTTTTTCACCATAGTGTCAGAATCAGAGAAGTAGAGTCATGCTCCAACAAGCTCCGCCCAGTCTATGGGTGAGAGCCAATGAGAAGCTTATGGAAGACTCACCGCTGCCGTCTTCTTCTCCGGCATCCGACTCTTCTCGGCCTTCTTCGCCTCTTTCGCCTGGATTTTCTCCCATTTCGCCGCCATTTTGGAGGCGTGGTCAGCCTGAATAGCAATTTTTCAGGGATTTTTCAGGGAAAAACCTTACTATCGGCATGATATTTGCACCCCATATCATGGAAAAAAATTATATCCATGAAGTTAGGACTAATTTTCAATTGCATTTCGTGCTCTCTCAGCTTTTTGAGGACGAAAAATCAGAAAAAAAATGCGAAGCGAGCGAGCGCAGGCTAGTATGTACTACCTAGAGTGCATGTGCACGAAAAAACACTATTTACTTTCTTAAAAGGTACTGTAGAATATTTCGAAAAAAATGCACGGAATTATGGGTGAGAAGCCCGTAGATCAATAATCGATCGACGGAAGTCTGGTGCATAGTGGAGAATCTCTTTTATCCCTGCTCTTACCTTGATGTTCACATCCTCCTTTTCTATCTCTTTCGGCTGTTCCATAGCCCGCTCCTCTTCGAGCCTCCTCTGCGCCTCTTCTCGTTCTTCTGCAATTATAGAATTGCCAAACTGATTATGAGATGAATAGCCATTGATCGATATCGATTTTCTGTAAATGCGGTCTACTGTTCCAGGATAACGTTGGTGACTTACTCTTGAGCCTCTCGAACTCCTCCTGCATTTGCCGCCGTTTCTCTTCGGCCATGTCCGAATCGTCTTCCACGCCATGCTCGAACCGCTGTTTGATGTCTTTTGCACCAGATTTGATTGCCTCCAATTCGGCGCGTTGCTCTCTAAAAATTCGCCAATTCACGATCTTTAACAGGATATACTTGAATGAGATTTATTAGGATATCCGAGAAAAAATAACCAAGACGAGGTAGATCCAAGAAAAGCATTGGTGTATTTTCAAGGAATATGAAAAAAATTATAAAGTGAAAACATCAAGAAGTCAGGTATAGTTGACTTTTCTGGCACTAAAAATGACGTTCGCATCCACGAAAAGCTGCAGAGGTAACATTTTTAACCTATTTCATCCAAACAACTTCACCTCATCGAGATAATATAATAAATTTTACTTACTAATGAAATATTTACAATAAAATGTAGGATCTTACGCGCTGATGGCAGTTGTAGCAGCAGATGTTTCGCCGATGTGCTTGAACTTGTTCATAAGGTTCTTCACATCGAACGCATCCTCGTCTTCAGGCTCATCGTCTGGAAAATTGAAAATCTTGGAAATCTGTCAGGAACTTGAATGGAGATCTTAAAGAGCTTCAAGATCACCCATAGGTGATCTAGTCACACTCGAAGAAAATTTCTCATCTCAAAGCATTACCACTTTTGGGATTTATTATATTTAGTTGAACTATGTAGGAATGCATTAATTGTTTTGGATGAAATTTCCAGTGACTTAGGCCTACTCCAGAACCCCGGCTACTTTGACGCCCCCAATCATGTGCATAAATATGCCTTTCACAAGCCCGTCGAAGGTAAAAATCCAAAAATAGTTCCCCAAATATTCACCTGCGCCCGAGTTGAACTCCACAACACGTGTACTTAACTCCAAACGACTAGTAGGACGCAGACCATGCCGCGGCGCGGCCGGGCACTCTGTCTGCTGCATCTCTTCCTCCCCAATGAAGTGGCAATTCCCTCTGTATCTCTGCTTAACGGAGCCGCGCCTCGGCAGGGTCCGCATCCAGCAGGCCGTTTGGGGTTGACAGTATAAAATCCTGTCTTTCCATAGCGGATTGATAGAAATTTTCTGCATAATCGAATTTCCCGCTTTTTCGAAATCCAAAATGGATGCAATGAGTACCGACAATGGATTCGCAGTTGACGGTCCAAATAACCTCCATTTTAGGGACATGATGGGTTAATCCCCTATATTAAGTAGGATATTTTTGATGTTTCAGTTCTTTGTAAGAGTGCAGCACTCAGCCGATTAGGTGAAAATGATAATATAATAGAATTAGACGTAGGGGGGGGGAGGGGGTAAACAACTTGGACAAGAATAGGTTCAATCGCTTCTTTCCGCACTAGCGATATTCCAGGGCTTGCGCTTGGTCACACTAATACTCGAGCAAGTTTTCTGGAAAAATTTCAGGCAATCGTCGTTAGAAAACCTTCCTTGTCATAAAAATGAGACGACTTGTGGCCACTATGTGGCTATTTTTTCACTCAATGCCTTAAAAATTTGGGAAAAGTAGTAAAAAATGTGGATCTCTTCGGAATTGCACATTAATCCTGAAATATTTGTAAGTGCCGTAATACGTATTAATTAAACAAACTAGTGGATTAAAGTATTGTTCCGTCCCGAGGCCTCATAAAGTTAAAAGTTACCTCACTCGTGGAGTCTCAACTGTGGAAACATATTGAAAAAAACTAATGATTTGATTGATTTCGATACCATTTTTACGACGTGCTGCCTATTCAGGAGTCTTCGGAAGTTGCATGCATCACTGAGATTACCAAGGGTAAATGTGTTAACACCACACAAATTCACAAATCGTCAACAACATGTCAACATGTTTACCCTGGGTAATCTACATAAATGATGCATCCAGGCCCGTGTTTCAGGTAGGGGTTGGATATGGGCAAGTAAAAAATAGCTCACTGTCTTCGATGACTCTCCTGTTGATGACCTCAGCTGCCGGCCGATCCTCTTTCTTGTCCCATTTGCTGGGCTCGTGCTATAATTATTGATTTCCAAGGATAAGAACAAAATGAAGGGTTACGGAAAATCCACAAAAAATTGAAGGAGTAGAATAAAGTGAAGGAAAAACCCGTAGCCTAAGAAAAAGTGAATGAAATGACAGCCCACCTTCTTCTGATTCGGCATAACAGCGGTAGCACCAGAGGCATCAATCTGCATGAACTTTTCTCGTGCCTTACCAGCCATCTTAATCTCAACATCGAGTTCTTTTCCTGGAATACACCATGTGCATCTATACATTTGCAGCTTTAGCACATTAAATCGAAGCATCTGCACCGACCATCTGCGCCCTGGCTCTTGAATGCTTCTCCCTTGTCGAAACGATCCTTAATGGATCCGACATCGGCGGCGCCTACTTCTCCGGCAGATACATTGGCGGCTCCGCCTTGTTCAGCCTGCAGATGTAGGTTATAGCTTTAGAGATCCATAGGATGAAAAGGAAGTCTAGGCTTCCAGAAAATTCCAGAAGAATCCGCACCTCTTGTTTGGCTCTCTCGGCAGCAGCTCGCCTTGCCATCTTGTACCTGAGGAACTCGGCCTCGATTTCCTTCTTCTTCAAGGCAGCACGTTCCTCTGGCGACATTTCTTCCTCTCCCTGCAAAGCCCAACATTTCAACTCACAGCTTGAGATGTAATCCAGAAGCGCTGAAGACTTTTTCGGGAAAGTCGTCAGTGCCTTCAGCGCCAGAATTTCCCTAGAATCCCATGAGAAAAGGGGTGAAAAATGTGAGGAGAAGAACTTGCTGAGATGTCAAATCGAATACTGCTGGCAACGGATTCCTAAGAAATTCAAGGACAATGCAGCAGGGTTAGTTTTTGCCATGATTTCCAATAGCATCAAGCCAGAACAGGAACAAGGAAGGACGTGGAGAGGCAGGTGCAGCGCGAAAATTCGTTCATAGGAGGAAACGCAATGAAATTTGCCAGTTTCACAGGTTTATATCCTTCAAAATCAGGATTTGCTGCTGGACTACAGGAGCCTGAGGGTCCAAAAATGGAAAGAATATCCCGAAAGTCGGGAAAGTATTGGAAAATGTAGAAATTTTCTGGAGGAAAGGGAAGGAAAGAACGTATAAAACTCGTTACTCCTCACTGACGTTTGCGGTCAAAGCGAAACAAGGAGAATGGAAAGGAAAAATCGGAAATCCATCCATTTTCCAGGAGCAAAACAAGGACAACACATCGCCTCAGTAGACTTGGCTGTGAGGAATCCACAACGTGAACATTGAGCCGAACAGCTGGTTGTCTTCGCCCCGCTCGAAGCACAGATGTGCGCGAGCGGGGGAGAAAAGAATGACGCGGAAAAACAGAAAAACAAAAGGAATGAAGCTGAAACAGCTAGATGGGAAGATCGATGACAGCAGAGATATAGGGTATAAACAAGCTGGAAGGGAAACGATCCAGGAAACACGTGAAAGAGCACCTGTTCAAAGGCGGCCTTAATGCCTTCGAGGTGTACGTCGCCCAAATCGACGGTCGTTTTATGCACGTCCACATCTCCTTCGCCCTTCTCGAAACGTTCCTTGAATCCTTGGAGTTCTGGAATGGATTATGATCGATTACATAGTTAGTGCCACAGATGGATTTTATCTAGTAAATATTGATCTACAGTGGCGGCCACATATTTAGCACGCTGCTAATTTTGGGCGATCAACTGATTAAAATATTAAATTTGTATTTCAGTACTGGAACGAGCTATCAGGACAATACTCAAGAATGTGATAAGGCATCGTAGTCTCCTTCCCGCCTCAACTTTGTTGCTCCGGGAAATGCTTCTGGATGAGATATGCACGCATTGAGAGCTAAAAATGCAGTGCTTTTGGAAATGTTTCGGTTTCTCTCCTAGATGACTGTATTGGAGCTGGGTAAAATGTGATTTTATACTCGATATAATTGCGTGTTTTGCTATAGTAGTTTCGATGAGCAGTTTGTTACCTAGGCGGAGATCGAAAATAATCAACATGAGTGAAAAAATGGTGAAAAAAGGATTCACGGTGATTCCAAGATAAACCGTGCATTTCCAGCCGCGGAATTTTTTCCGATTTGTGTTGCTGACAGACAATCAGATACTAGAAGGAAGATTCCGGAGTTTGCTTTATTAGCAAGATTCATAAAAATGAAATTTTGGACGAAATTGACGGTCTTGTTTCTGTCTCTGGCTCCAGCCGGTGTGTAGAGTCCAGCAAAAGCGTTCATAGGGGAATGTTGACGAGAAACATGCTCAATCTGAATCACCACTTCATTTCCTTCCATAGCGAAATGCACAAATTTTACACAGAATTCAGGAAAACCGACGAAATTAAACTTTTATTTTTTTAACCCAGTTTGAACGGACTCTGTGCCCGTGGTAAGCAACAGGAAGGAAGCCCCCATAGTGCCTCAACATTTCCTCCAACCTCGTTTTGATTCCTCATTATAAGGCTGAGAAATGCAAAAAAATTCTGTCGGCCAAAATCGTGGGTGTGCTAAATATGTGGCCGCCACTGTATATGTAGGTAGTATATCTGTACGAATGAATAGTTGATTTCAAGTTTTATGGACTCAGATGTAAGAAAATGACTGCTCCCCACAGCAGTAGCACGTACGTGAGGATTAGACTTTCAATTACTTAGTGAAAAATCAATGTTCCGAAAATTCTCTGGAAAATTTTTATCCTCCTCTTCATGTTCGGCAATACTCTCGAACATTTTCGAAAAAATTTTGTGCAGTTTGACTGCGATCGAAGCGACTCCATCCAGGATGCCCTTATCCTTGTCAAGCTGATGAAGATCGCGGGGGACGTATTAAGTAGTGAACCCCGAACACTACGGGACTGGCCCTTGAACTTTGGATCTCCACCGGACTCGAACCTGCGACCGCCCGACTGATAGTCGGACACTCTACCGATTGAGCCATCAGGACATGTTATCGCCAGAGGCGCTGCCCTAGATCTGCGAGAGTCCAAACTCAGGCATTCGCGGGACTCGAACTTGTGACCTACAGAGCGATGGTCGATTGCTCTACCACTTTGCCAAATGATCCAGGTCGTAATCACAAAGCATGAACCGATCCAGACTAAATTTTGGATGTTGAACCTACAGGAGCCGGCGATGGTTATGGGCTACTTCTCACCCAAAATTATCGACTGGCTTATCGAATATATCGATTTTGTTGATTTTTCGCTATTTCTGACCAAGAGTCGGTGAGGACATGCATACTAGGGTTTTTCAATATGCTCAACACGACTACAACAGCCTTTCTGGATGAAAATGTTAATTTATCGATCTGATCGATTTTTTCTACTTTCACTAAGGTATCACAAAGGACATATCTAAGGAAGTTCTCAGCTGAACATGAAACGAAAAACATTGAAAGGGGCGATATCGATTAATCGATTAAATAGAGTTATCCGCTTCTGTGCAGAGACGGAGAAAAACGCCTTTACCATGGTTCTCAAGCACGCTGATGAAATAGCCGGGGATTCAGAAACTCCCAAGCGGAGCCGGGTTAGGTTATCTAGTGGGAAAGAGATTTACCAAGTCAAGCTGAAAGTTCTTTTACTTTTTCGATGGTCAGGAACTTCACTTCGTTTATATCCTTTGGGACAAATAAGGGTAGCGTTGATAGGGATGTCATCTAGTTCTTCAATAAATCGAAAATTGAGGAATACATAGTCGGCAAAACATATGTATATTAGCAAATTTGTCGTGAATTGCGCCCTCATATAATGTTGAACGATCAGGAGAACGAGATCATCAGCGCGTTCACTGAGATGAAAGAAATAATGCTCATTCCCATCAACCTGACATGTGCAAGAAGGTAGAACTGCTAGAAGAATTTATAAAACGTGTGGCTGATCATCAAGGAGAGACATCATCCTCGTAAAACCATCTAACACAAATATCACCTTACTGTACCTTGGGTTTATTATCGTGAGGGAAAATGGGGCGTTACCAGGCTGCTGTGATTTGCACATTCAGTCAATTTACCAATCACGGTGGTTTTGTAACGCCCTATTTTCCCCTCACGATGATACACACCCCTATAGCTTACGTTATCCAAATTAAAATGAATGTCTTCATTTACATCATTAACGTCGTCAGGAAACATAAAACACTCCATAATATTTCCTTGAAGGGGATATTAATTTCTTTTATATAATAGTGACTCTGCGCAAATAATGCTGTTCAATGATGTTTTACTGTTACTGTTACTCTAATAGTAAGTTGTTGAACGGTTACTTTATTTTTTATAGTTACAGCATGCCAATTATAATGGGTACATACATCTGTTCCCCTCCAATTCGCTTGGAAATTCTGCTGACCACCATCTCAAACGGTGTTTGTTTGTTTACCGTAACTAATCCGAGCAAGGATCATCTCTGCGAACGCTGCAATTTGTTTATAGCTTCTTCAGTAAAAGGCTAATCCCCGAACATCGTGTCTCAGAAGCCGTTCCAGTCGTCCGCCGCAAATTCCGCACAGCAAATCCACTGGGCGCAGCTGCCGTCCGTCGCACGCGCTCCCAAGGTCTTCGCCGCGCGTTTTTCGAGCGTCGGCTTTGATTAATGGTCTACAAGTGTTCCGCAGCGGATAGCGATTGAACGGCTCGTAATGATTGGATGAGGAAAAAATCGGAGTGAGAAGATAGATGAGTTCATTTGCATTGTTAGGCAGCTTTATCCAAAATAGCGAAGGCAAAGAGAAGGAATTTGAGGAATTTGCCATGAGACAACTTGCATCCATTGCCTTCTCTATATATGATTTTCTGATGATTTACGCAAGCGATTCCCCCCTAAACTTGCGATTCGAGCACAAATCGTGCAATCCAAGGGATTCTAACAGAATCTGGTTGAATTCTAGCTGATCTTAGAGCGAATTCCACGCTTTCAAAAACAAATGGCGCTCATTTTTCGGGTGAACTGCAAGAAAATGTGTTGTTTTTGAATTGAATCTCAACAGAATTTTGCTTCTTTGTTTAGAAGTTTCTCAGTTAAATCTAGATTTTTGGCGAGAAATCCTTAGAAATGCCCTGTTTTGAAAGTTCATGTACGACCTTACTTTTTCACGTCTTTTCCGTTCCTTACATCAAGACGAAAATCCTGAAAATTCAAGCGAAATCCAA
The DNA here is from genome assembly GCA_000688135.1 of Ancylostoma ceylanicum. NCBI lineage: Eukaryota > Metazoa > Nematoda > Chromadorea > Rhabditida > Ancylostomatidae > Ancylostoma > Ancylostoma ceylanicum. Next base: position 517,639 of record JARK01001459.1, on the reverse strand, counting down.
GCAACATTTCCCCATATTTATGACTTTCTCTGATACTCTTTCTCTCTTTCTCTGATATTTAGCAATCCCGTGAAAATCCTGGCTTTGGCGAACAGTATCGCATCGCAGCAACTACCGCGATTACTCCTACAACCATTTCATCAGCATACACCGCGAAAAGACCGGTATAGGTTTGCATGGAGATTTCGTCACGACGCGATTCGCTTTGAAAAACTTCAGTTTTTTTTTGCCACAACGCGATCAGGCCAATAGAAAGCCTAAATCGCACGGGTAGTCTGCTATCTTTCGGAGTCATTGACTCAAAGATAAATCGCGATTGGTCCTGGTATGCTTATAGCACTAGCAACAAAATCGCGGCGATTAAATCGTTCGTGGAGAGGCAATCGCAGAAAGATATCCAGTGACTTAGGCAATAGTTTATTGTTTACTAACCTCCCATTTTTCGAAAAATCCAGAAAAGCTACTCACGTTTAAACTGAAGCTCCTCCAAGTCTTTTGCACTCTTCTCGACAGCAGCGGTCTCGTAAGCGGATCCTTGCATGAATGACTTCCTTGCTTCGGCAACTCCTGAAACATTAAAGTAGACCATTTCAATAGCTAATTTTTATCTACTCAGAAGGCTTAGAACTCCGTAAGCTCTTTATGAGAGAAAATATTGGAAGAAAACAGCTATAAAGACGAAAATGTTCAACAAAATTGTGGGATAACTCAATACTAGCAATCAAACAAAGGTGAAAACCCAAGATATCCACTAAAAATCACCTTCAAAATATCGTTTCCTTATCAAGGAAAGCAAAGCTCGGACGGCGTCTTGGTTTTCTTTAAGAGGGCAGTGTTTTAGCTGGCTAAATTCGTCTCAAGCGACGGCGAAGCACAAAAAGAAGCTGTGTGGAAGCGCGTGAAGCCGGTGTGAACAAATGTGGCTGTGCTTACGTGGACACGTGAACACGCGAAACTTTGGGACAATGCTTGTGACGTAATGTAAGCCTATTCTGGATAGGACCACGTAGAAGACAGTCCAGGAATTCTGGAGTAACTGGCAGGTGCCTATGAACACGAAACCTACCAGCGGTGTCCAGCTCGCTGCGATCCCACTGTCGCTCGACCACCGTGTCGGCTTCGTTACGCTCTTGGAAGCGTTCCTTGACAGAGGGACCAGTCTGGAATAGCGGAATGGGTAATTTTTGGGGACAACTGGAAAAATTTATGGGAAGTAATGCTAGAATCGAGAAGAAGTGCTCTGATCCGTTAAAATTCTCACCTTCAGGACTTCCAGCTCCTTCCTCTCTTCGGCTTCTTTCTGTTCAGCCGTCTCGACTTCACCCGTTTTCCACTTGTTTTTCAGGTCACCAACCTAAAATGCGTAGATTACGTAATTACGACCACTACCAGAACCATTAGAGGCAGTTTCAGTCCGTGAATCCCTAAAAAGGCAAAGATCTCCCGCCTGTCCAATAAAGTCACTTGCTTCTTGAACTACATCTAAAGGGCTAGAGGGTTCTAGAGTTACTCGGATATAGACATAGGTAGGTAAGTAGGTAGGTAGGTAAGAAGGTAGGTAGGTGGGTAGGTAGGTAGGTAGGTAAATAGGTAGGTAGGTAGGGTAGGCCGACAGCTTCTTTATAGGCCATGAATGGAAAACTGTGTAACTGAGAAGACGGCACTTGAATCCAACCAGGAAATTTAGCCCTCGTCATTTGTGAATAATAGCTAGAGCCTGATTTTCCTCCTAGAATGAGGTTTTCAAATGGAATGTGGTGTTCTCCTTGAAATGAATACTTTTCCATATCATGGCGAATGTTGGTAAAAGTTAAGGAGCATTAGTAAAAATAGTAATGTTTTATTTTGAAATTTTTAGAAGCACAGTTGCCAAAAATTTCGTTTTTCAACAGTTACAAACATTCTAAGATTTAATTTATTATTCTGACATTTTGTAGGCGAATATTTTCGCTGCAGCTCTGTGCAACTTCCACGAAAGAAACGTAGCACCGAGAGGGGGCGTGGCCGATCTATGCCATTGGTCAACTGAATGAAATGTCCAATCACAGAGCTCCGCCGCACCGTCTTTTCCTGGTGCAATGCTCCAAACCTGTTGGTGACTCCTACTTGAGATCGTGAACTTCTACTAAAGTCGGGAGAGCGTTTTACTAAATGTAGTATATTTTGTTCTACCATTTCTTCCATATTCTGAAAATTTTTTCGAACGGAAAAAGGGGACTCTGTTTGAAATTTCTTGAGGGCAACTTTTTCTCCTGCTTTCCTTTCGCTTCAATAAGTGGGACATAATTTATGAGGAAACTATAGTTACGGAGGTAATCGATGATGAAACAATAGTTACGGAGGTTTAATTGCCCAAGCCTGGAATTACTACAATTTTCTGCCTTCATCAATCATCCCTATCATCATTCGCTTCGTTTTCATCATTTTTCTCTCTATCCCTACGGTGATATTTGTGAAATGAAGAACTTCTCTACAATTTTCTGCACTGTTCTGGTTTTAACTCCCCTGCTAGAAGAAGGGAAAGTACTGGGAATTCAGGGATTTTTTGAGGAAAGCTCAATGCTATCGGAGGTGAACTAAGAAGGGAGGAGTGCTGAAGAGATAACGGTACTCTCACAACTTTGTAACCTATAGACATAAAAAGAAGACAAATTTCCAGAAATTTTCCTCCCAACCAACCTGAGCAAAGTGAAGCTCTTCCTTCTTCTTCCTCTTGTCTTCGCGGACAATATTTGGATCCCGCTCGCCTTCCTCCTCCTCGCTTCCTTCCTCCTGTCCGTCTTGTCCTCCAGTCAGGAACCTAAAAATTCTCGCGACACCTTGGAGAACTCGCATTTGGTGAGGATAAGAAAGCGATTATTGCTATAATTCCGCGGTGAGGAGTCAAGGACAGCGTTTCGTTCACACAAACAACATAAAACAGCAGGTTTTCACCGCGGGAACGCCACAAAACCACAACAATCCCAGGGACATTGTCTAATCAAACAGCTGCCAGTGGCAATCAAGAGATTGCCACAAATCCCAATTGGCCCTCGGTGTAGTCCAATTAGAGGCCGGCGTATCGATAGCGGTGAGTGCAAATGGAGAAAAAGAGCAAACGGGAATACGAGAGGTTGAGCTTACTTCTCCTTGTTAGCTTTGACCTTTCCGGCTTGCAGCACTTCATCCTCGATCTGGAAATGAAATAATCATAAAATGGGGAAGAATTACCATATTATCGTATGAATTTAGTTTTTGTATGCATTACTTTTTCCAGTTTTTTTTTCTCAATCACGTCCGTGAACTGGTACATGATAACACTGAGGGTTTAGTACCGTTTTTTTTCACTAATCTTGCACATTGGACCACGTCCAAGATGGGATAAGTCCAACTACGTTGCTACATTGTTGGCTCACGTCCAACATAATAAAGAATATCAATTGTCTGGTCAAAAGTTGGCTGTGCAATCACACTCAAAACATTCAATAAGGACAATTTTTATTTATTTATTTATTCCATCGTTTTAGTAAGACAGACGTGAAAAACCTATATGTACATGATAATATTCAGACAAAACGTGACCATAAGATCAGAAATTTTGCAGTGATTATGAAATAATCTAAAAATTTTTAAAAAATGTATTTTTTTCGGTGATGGTTTCCTGGCTGTGAAGCTTTATACCTGGAAAGCACGATACGGCTGAGCTCTGCGAATGGTCAATCCACCCATTTAGCCAATCAAAGAGCCTGTCCGCGCCGCGCATTCTAGATTTAACCGCCACACCCTAGCTTCCTTCATTATGTGCATCTTGAATGCAATTGAATAAATAAATAGATGAAATCTTCCTATATCATTCCTCCTACAGAAAGACTGGTAAGCGCCTAGATTTTTCGAGGATCAGGGAGCAAGGGCCTTGCGAAATCATGTGTACATTTTGAGTACTAGTAAATTTAAAAATCACGGTAGTAAATGTGGGTGGAGGTTCGTCACGATTTTTCCAAATTAGGTGGTGATCCTATGAGGGTATTCAAGAGGTTTCTGACAGATTACAAAATGATACCATTATTTAATCACATTGCATTGGCCATGCAATCATTTCACTCACCACAATTTCCCAGCATTGAATAACTAGAGAATTGCGTTTGAATAGTGAAGTAAGGCTTTATAGGGAATGGCCAAATTATTTTCAGCCTCTTCTTACTTACTAATAAGATGTGTGGCACGAAAATTGTCACAAGAATTACAAAAACTGAATTAGAAAAATACAAATATACAAAAGTCAATTGTGGAGGTGCGAAAAAGTGAAAAGAAAGCGGACGTAATGGATTTTAACAGAGATTAATGCCATTCAACTATAATATTATTATTCTTTGAATCCTTGTATGCGCTTGTATATGCTCTTTCGAAAAGGTAGACGGACTCTGTGAACGGTTTCTCAGTGCGACGGCTGCAGAATCGTGGCGGGACCTACTCGAATCTCCCTTATAGTATGCTCTTAACGCATCTCTCGTTCAGGTCCCGTCGCGATTCAGCAGCTGTGGAAACTGTACATTTTTGGAGAAGAACTATAGTATATGCAGATATTTGCAGTCAATTGTGAGGTTTTCTCAGCATATTTATTAATGAGCATTCGGTCCGATAACATTTTTATTTATACAATCTACTATATTATTTAAATAACAGGCAATTTATTTCCAGAGTCACTATAATTTCATGGATTCTCGCTCAAAAGTAAGCCCTGTCCCGAGAATCACTATGTATTTATTAGCATTGCGATTCTTACTACACATCTTCGCTAACATTCCCCACTCAGTAGCACGCACTGCTGTGAGTCACAACGTTCCTGGAATTCCCAGCACTACATGTCATCGTCTAGAATGAACGGACAGCAGCTGCAGTGGCCGGCCGGATGTCGGAATGAGTCAGCCGAGGCGAACATGCCTCGATCCAGCTGCACCTCTCCAGACTTTCGCAATCCAGAGGAAGCCGCAAAAAGCGACATGTTGATTGCGTTGCTCCCTATGTCAACATGGAGATTACTGAGTAGCATTGTAGGGGTAAAGTGGGGTCCTTAATGATTCTGGATTTATAACTGCCAGGGTAAATCGTGATGGTGGTAAGAATTCTATTCTCACAAAACATTCCCCAGGCTTTTCAGCGCTTATAACTCCACAAAAATGGAGTTACGATGCGATGTGGGTATAATATCTGTGATCAGCGTGCAGAATAATACCCATAGACAACTTCCCAGCCAAAATTCTTTGCCTTCGATAATTTTATTGAGACAAACACACTCGAACAGTGCCCTATTTTTTGGTAACTTAATACATACAAGAGATTTTTTCTAGGAAAAGGCAACGAAAAAAAATTGCATGAGCGCACTGGGGTCTCAAATGGAATTTCAGTAATGGACTAGCCAATTTGACCGACTATTCCAGGATTTGAGCAACTCTTGCCTTTTCTTTTTTCTTCCTGATACAAATTTCCAAGGATAATAATGGGCTGATAATATAATAGTAGTCTGTTTGATTTTCTTACTTGAGTTATGTGTACATAGTTATATTCCACAATTTGCAGTATTTTAAGAGGTCGTATTCCTATTAGGCACTAATATTACTCGAAATTAGATCAAATGTTACCAGTTAAAGTCCAAATTGAAGAACAAGCACCGTTTCGTCGTCAAAACCTCATCCCTTAGCACTCATATTGAAGAAACACCCTCAAAGCTCCCAAGCAACCAGCCTCCTATAGATAGCTCAACACCTCGCAACAAAACCACGTCTCGAATCGCGCTAACTGGCTCAATACTCGGCCCCGTATTTGCTAAGCATCGGCCATGTTTGTGCAGAGGATAGCCGGAACCACTGCTGTGAACGCTTTGATAGCGCATTCACAACAGCGATGAGCAGCACATTGCGAGGAAAGAATGCGCGATCGCAGACCGTCTGACCACTATTCTCTGGCTTTGATTGTGGTCAAATTACCCCTTCACCGGTGAGGCGCAATAAAACCGAAACGATCACTAATGGCTTGACACGATGCGCGAATTCACGGCCATTCTCAGCTGAGTTGAGAATTGCGGGAGCAAAAAGCAGCAGGAGGGGTTCCGCGGAATAGCAAGGCTAATGGCTTTTGGTTGGGAAATAAATTTAATGTTGGAAAAAAGTGTCACATGAATTGGTCCCTATAATAAGATTCCTTTCCCGGATGAAGAAGTTAAATGAAAACGTTCCATGCTTCATAAGTAGAGTGTCCCATGCTGATGTTGGCACTGTTCGCACTACGAAAGGGAGTGGGAATTTTTGTAACGCACTGATTTATTATCGCTAAAATGTGAACATATGGCAAAGTGAAATGGGAAATGCTAAAATCTTCTTTATATTTGACCTCTTTCATACATAGCCTTTCCCGCCAACTTCTTCTTCGCTTTTTCCCTTAGGTATATAAACCCCTCTCCTTCTGTACTCTAACCCACCACTCTTACCCTACCGACAAGCCTCGGGAGTGATTTAGAATTGGGCTAGAATATTGCCTGCTTAGGAATAAGAGGCGAAATAGGCTTGCATCCTAGATTTAACTACATTGAATACTATCCGGAAAGCTGGTGGCAGGAAGGGGCTCGGTGATTTTTTAGGGGTTTTAAAGGCTTGGACTGGAAATGTTTGAGGTACCCGCCGTTGGCAACAATATTTCATCTGCAGTGCTGTACGACTGATCGGCGATTTTCGGCCATGTTTAAGGGCCGGTGTCGTTTATAATACTCTGCCCGTATAATATTCTGCCCACTACGCGAAACTCTCCGCACAAGACGCAGCCAACACTTGCGAAACCTAACACATCGTGAAATATTTCTACAGGAGGTAGAAGTATTCATGTGAAACTCCACCTATGGATGCAGCGTTTTTCATTTTCCTCAAATCTCTGGTAGCACTCGTCGTCAATGGTGCTGTTTTCAGTTTTTTTCCCAAATGAATGAAGCTGTTTTGAACGCTCTTCTTTTTTTTTTTTTTT
>JARK01001459.1:497839-510501 GCA_000688135.1 Ancylostoma ceylanicum | reverse complement strand
TTTTTTTTTTTTTTTTTGGGGGGGGGGGTGCAATTCGGTTGGCAAACGGACGCTAGTGGATGGAGTTTCCCATGCGTGGTGCCTCGTCGGTGAGATTTCCACGAGCCGGGCAGAACTTCACCCATGTGATATTCTGTTGGGCCCAGTATTATACGGGCAGAATATTATATGTATACCGCACCGACACGCATAACTGACATTAACCAGGGTAAACGTATTTCCAAGTTATGAGGCAAGTTGGTGGCGTCAAGCATTTACCCTGGGTAAGCTCAGTAACGCATATTGACCCACAACATATTTGGAAACAAACTGAGAAGAAATGAGAGAATCACAGAGCATTCTAGAGAGTGAGGTTGGCATTGAGATTTTGTTAGAAAAGAAGCAGTTTTTCGAATGTAGACCATTCTCCTACTTCAGAACAATTCTACAACTTGTTATTTACCTACCACTTGATACTTTAATACTAACACTTTAACATTTGTTTAATAATACTTCTAACGTGTTTGATATTTTACCGTAACGTTATTCCCTTGAAAATACAACTTAACACTTAACCCCCAGCGAATTATGCTTCAAATTTCATTAGAGAATCCAAAAATACGGCCCCACACTGAAAACACGAAGGAAATATTAACTCTCACTTTGATATTCTCTCCAGTATAGCAAAACAAAAGCTTGAGAACCAAAACTGAAGAGTAAACATGGAAAAAATCAAGGAAAACAGATTACAGCGAGAATTACCTTGACTGCAATAGCAGAACTGCAAAAAATACCCTTTCCATCATGGAAGTCATAGAAAATTAGGGTCAAGGAGATGAACAGAGTTACTTCAATAACACACACAGTGTAAAGGATTGCCTTTTAAATGGAAATGGGAAAAAGCTGTGAATTGATGTATGGAATGAATCTCTCTGGATGATATAGGATGGGGAAATTTCTCCTGTGGATAGTTAAGGAATGAAAAAAGGTATAAATGATAAATGGCTTCTCAAGCTTTGGAAAATATGTAGTTTTCATGGATTTCCAGCGGAAGTAGAGCAAATGCACCTCACTGAGATCTGGCTCAGCGGAAAATCCCAGGAAAATCGAAAATTTCCATAGAAATACCCACCTTTGTCAGCTTCTCCACATTGGCAGCCTCCTTGGCGGCCGACTCGAAGTCGCCCTTCTTCGACTTCAGACTGGTGATTTGCGCCAGTTCGTCCTGTACGGCGCTTGTGCCGGCTGCAACCATAACGTTCTCGTGTGCAGAGAATATAGATATTGATCGCACGTGTGGGAGGTCAGAATAGAGTGCCAGCGGCGGTGAATAGTAGTAGTTTATACAATGTTACGAGTGCTGCTAGCGAGCGCACAACGGGCTGGAGAATGAGCGGTGGTGGTGGTGGGGCGGCAGCAGATCGGTCAGGATAGGGGGACAATAATCGAGAGCAACGAATGTGTGGAGGAGATGGGGCGAGAGAGAGTGCACGGCGACGACGGGAGGCCGAGACAGTCGACGACGAGTCGAGACAACATCGCATACGATTAATTCGCAACGCTTCTTCTGAAGACGTGCACGATGTGGACGTGCTATCGTGCACAGAGGAATCGCTTGGAAGTAAATAAGCCGAAAAATGCGGGGGTTTCCAGGTTATGCCTCAAAAATCGGGAAATTTTCCCCTCAAAATAGTGCCTATTGGGCTTGGAAAGATCCAGAAAATCGAATCTTCCCTCAGGATCGCTCCAAAACATTTACAAACAATAAAAAGGGAATAATTGGAGAAAAAGTGGACCATGCTCGAACTGCCCCCACAAATCTACACTAAACAGCCAGGAAAACCTTCCAAAAAGAACTTACAGGCTAGTTTTGGGATTCATGAACGAATAATCAGGCAAAAGCTGGCTAGGAAACCAACCTTGACGGTGTCTGTGTCTCCTAACATCATATTATCCATAAAATAATCAACCATGCTATCCGTGGACGGTTTGCGTGGTTAGCGTTTCATGGATTTTAGCCTAGGATACGACCCGCATGTAGGTTTAATTACCCAAGCTTGTAAAAATTGCCTCCCAATGTTCCTTTAATTCTAGGGATCCTATTCTTGCCTTTCTATCATATAATCTGCGGAAAATCTGAGCGATGGTAGATTCCTCGAAAGTTTATTTATTTATTTATTTATTTATTTATTTATTTATTTATTTCGTAATGTTCTAGGTAAAAAGAACTGTGGATTGTTTCAAGTCGTAATGTGATCCTTTGTACAGCAGGTAAAGAGAGAGTAAAACCCCAGGAAGGCTTCGCAAGGATTAGTTTAAAAGGACTGTAGATCACAGGGACCGTGAGACAATCACCCTCATCAAGCCAGGTAATTTTTCCGGGTTTGCTAGGCTCAGGAAATTGAGCTTTTCCTCATTTTTACATATTTTCTTAATCAAATTTCTAAATCTCAACAAACTTTTATGGTCTACTATTCATGAGAAGTTCGTACACCCTTTTTAGGAGGAGACAAAATTTATTTATTTGCCTAGTCATTTAAATGAGTTTATCTGATTACTTGTAAATTGTCTACCTATGACTGGCTATTCAATGTACCTATAAATGTTCAACAAATAGAAAAAAATTAATTTCCTTGTCTAGGATTCATTTGAATGTCTGGATCGATGGTGTTTTTCACTTTCAGACGTAGCATGAAGCGGACATAAAATGAACAAATCAATACCAATTCCCATGTTCTTTCCTTTTTTAAGCCTGTGCATTATGTTGAAATCTTCTATATCATAATATTACTCTCTTTGTGCTTTTAGGCTCACAAAGACAAGCATTAAATAAATCTGTCCATCTAGCAAGCCTTGTTGCCAAAGTAAGAACAATGAAAAATCAATAAAAAATTTGCATGAAGAAATGAAAACAAAATGGTTTTTAGCGAAAAGTAATGAAATGACCATCTCCTAAAGCAATCCACGACACCCCCAGAGGATATTTCTACGTACCAGATGGTCCACTACGCATAACGAAGCGCATTAATTTCACGCTGCAATGACCGCTGACTGGCGAGACTATAAAGATGTAGCCGATAAGGGGACTGACTGACTCATCGCTCCTCATAAAATACCAAAACATGGATTCAACAACAAATAAACACAGAAAAAGTGATATGGAAGAGATTTACTTCTGATTAGGGGGCAGCTTTGAGTGCATAAGTAAATAAAGAAATAAATAAACAAATAAGTATAGCACTTTCAGCTCCTTTTAGCACAGTAAACAACCACGTATCTTTAAGCAAAATAAGTGAATAAATAAATAAATAGATAAATAAATGGATAAATAAATAGACAAATAGATAAACAAATAAATAAAACTCCACGATCTCGCTCTATACTTCAACATTTCACTTTAATTTTGTAATGGAGCCCCTACGTACCCTTTGGTCTTTCTATCTCCTCCGCCCACGCTCAACCTAGAATTAGACAGTAAATTTTCCATGAGCCGGCATGCATCAATTATCCAGAATTACCCAGGGTAAACGTGTTAAGGTCCATAAATTCTACGGATAGAATTGGGAGCGTTGAGGGGTCTCGCATAAAGCTGTTGCTGTCAATGTTCAATGGAAATTTTCGCAACTTTCCCGAGGTTTTTCTGAGAGCCGCTGGGAAAAAGTTCCTATAATACATGCGAGGAGAAACAATCCCAAAGGAACCATAAAAGATCTGCTATACACGAAAGAATTGATAGCTGACAAATCTTGCACTTTACTTCTTGCCAAATAACCACGTGAAGAAGCGGTTTCCTCAACTCAACTAGAATTTTTCAAAAAAAAAACCGACTAGTACGCTGAAGTAGGGTCTACTGCAATACCTAAGCACGTTCTTCTCAAAAGTAAGTAGCTAAATAAATCACAACGACCTGAATAGCGTGAAATACGGTGAAGTACGCAAAAAATGACCTTCACATGCAAAAAAGAATCAGTCATCATCAGCGAAGTGGAGCAGGGAGGGTTTCTCATGATAGTATGCTCGCAGTTCTTCGGAGAGCTCGTGGACATTTCCCCTTTGGGAAAAGCGTGTATTTTACCATATCAAGTACTAAAACACCACACTAGAATACCAAATTTCTACATCGCTGTGGATACGGAGCCTTGTTTTGTTTATCTACCCTTGGATAGGCACAGGCTGGTCCGAAAATATTGCACCAACTTTTACTTTTTGGTCCAGAATTTCCTGGTTTTGACTTGAGATTCTTTGGCAATAGAAATTTCCACTATTTTTAACCTACAAGAAGGTAAGTCTCCATCCATGAACAATAATGCTATGATTTTTTTTAAAAAGTGTAACATTTGGTCAAGACTTTCGAACCAACCTAATATTATAGTATGGTCCAGGCGAGTTGCGAATTACAGTAACATGGGAGCAAAGAGTATGAATAAAACATGTCGATGTACTATTGCCGATTCTGTGCTCGAATTCCACTTTTTTTTTCATTGGTTTGGCCCCATTTTGTAGATTGCTACATGCAGCAGAACCAAATTCCATTACTAAAATTGAGTTTCAATGAGAATTGCGCTAAAATTTCTAGCTGGGGTGCATCGTGTCGGAAAAAGGGAGTTACAGGGGTTTCATGATTGGTGAGTTCAAATGCCTCCCCTCCCATTCCCCTCCCACCTCGTCGCCGTAAACGTCTGCTCATTAGCGAGCCTTGGATGTATTAGGTTGGTCTAAAAGTCTTTCACCAAATTTTACACTTTTTTCGATCGATCATGACATTATTTTTCATGGATGGAACCTGGTTTGCCAATTTTCATAGTTGAAAAGCAGTAAAACATTCCCACACATTCTATTGTCAAAGAATTTCAGTTCAAGACCAACAAACTCTGGATCGAAAAGGCACAAGACTTTCGGACCATCCCAATATTTATCATTTAACGCAGTTTACCCATACAGAAACAAGACAAAATAAACGGAGAAAAACCGGGGAAACCCCCTAGTCTATTGTCAAGGATCATTCCAGCTAGTAAAATCATCGCGTCACTGACCAGTCTTTCAAGAACACCACCGCCGCCGCCGCCGCGAAAGCAGTGGGCCCGTGCGGCTGTTCCACGTTCGTATCCACTTTTTCAAGCGTATTCATTCGCTTCCGACGCTATACATCAGAAGCTATTCGCCCCTACATCCACCGTACACTGGAAAAACTCAAGGAACGACGGCAAGAACATGAATCGCGGCAATCTGATCGCCAAACATGGCATTGATTGAAAAGAGTTCCGTTACAGCACCCCACGACGATAGTATCTTAAAGTTACCTTGAAAATTTGTAAAGCACGGCGGTTTGAGTGACAGCAACAAGGTTAAATTTTTCGAAAGTTTTGTGCAAAAAAGCACTTCTCTTCTACAGAAAAATGCTGCGCGAAAACGTTTGTTTAGTAGGAGGATTGCAGTTTTTGCTGTTTATTACTTACTTATAGTTCTCAAAGTATTATAGTTTGAATTATAGTTGATTTCAAATTAAAAAATGCAGACTTAAAATCCAAAATTAATCCGTCACGGCTAATTATGCTCATCCCCCCAAAAAAATTAATTCAAAAGCATACGGAACGACCTGGAACGGAGCAGTCCGAATAGCCATTCCAAACTCAGCCAAAAACGTGAAATGCCCCTTTTCTGCACGAAAATTTCGGGAAATTAGACCAAAACCTTAGTCAACAATAGGCCTTTTCCCATGTAGGTGCCCATATCCGTACAGACGCCGCTGATTTCCAGATTTCAACTGAGCCCATCACCGTGCCGACACCCTCTTCACTCTCGTTTTCTCGTTGGGTCAGTCAGCGCAACATGGTCACTATAAACAATCGCACTCGGCCAATGGACACAATTCTCTTGATCACGGGGGATTATGGTTATTAGAGGGGCATTGCGACACTTGTCAGCCGGGAGGTCGTGACCTTAGGAAGGTAAAAGGCAAATCTGGTGCGGAAATTCTGAGGCATGATCCAGAGAAATCTGAAGAAAAAAGAATGGAAAATCGAAGAGATGACAAAATTCGAAAGGAAAGGTGAAGGAGGTGCAAAGAGAGAAAAGCCAGAATTACCAGGATACCCTAGAAAAGCTGAACTCACATTTAACAACACCCTGAAGATGCTTAGGCTTGCTGGTCACAGCGAACTCATCGTCGTCATCCATGTCCTCGCCATGTTCATCTTCTGGAAAAAGAATGAAATTTTCCCTGATGTGAACAGGATCTCCTAATTTTTTCCCAACATAATCCCTCGGATAAATCTGTTGACTATATACGGATTATCGATTGTTTACAGATTATTGACTAGTAGTTGGGACGAGAGAGAGATATTTCGCCTCGGTTCATCATAACACTCGTAGATACACCCCAGCGATAGAGACTACGGGCGCCGTTGGATAACAAGCAGCGCGGGGTGACCTCGAAATTGATACATTTCGGGATTTCATTCGGAAAGCTTTATAATAAGGACAAAAGAGAGCAGAATCCGAGGAAAATTCTAGAAAAAAAATCATGAAAATCCTTGGCAATCAGATTAAGGTCAATTTGATCTAAAGCAAAAAAAAAACTGTGTGTGGAAAATGTTATGTTGAAATATTGTGCACACGACGATGATGATCGGCTTCCGATTACCAAAATCTCAAAAATCTGTCCGAAGAAATTATCCGAAGAATTTCGAAAATTATCCATGAAATTTCCAAGAGTAAACCTCAAAACTTAAGTAAAAACAGTCGATGACCTGGAATTTCCTCCACTATCTCATTTATTATATGCCTTGCTCCAGTCCCAGAGCTTCAGGAATACAAACCCCAGAAACATTAACTGCAATGAAACACGCTAAGGCTCCAATGGGTGCCAGTGTAACAAAAATTCTGGAAAAAAATCATGGAGACTCTGGAAGGATTGCCGCATTTTTCGGAAGAAATTCAGCAGCATGAAAAAAGTCCAGAGAATTTGAAAGTCTCCTGTTGTGAGCCTTTTTTTCTAGTTTCGAATCATGAAGAACGTATGAGATACAGTGGGCGTCGATGGCGCTGGCCTTTCACGACCTCGAAAAGCACGCGGCGCAACCGCGTCGCTCACAATGGAATCGTTGCCGCCGTGGCGAATCTGGGATTTCTTGATGGTCGTTCATCACATTTAATGTTAAGTAATAAGAAAACTAACTAACTATCAAGAAAACCGCATAGTTAATTGTCCCGGAGAGGATTCATGCTCGAGCGGCGCTGTCGCGACGCGTGCTTTTCGAGGTTGCAGAAGGGCCACTGCCATCGACGCCCACTATAGTATATTCGAATTCGAATTTTCGATTCGAATGTGGTCAAAAATTTCAGTGTTTGGACAAGAGCAAGCAACTTAACCCTGGAGACAAGACAGGGAGAGCTGTAGTGCTTCCTTTTCTCAGATATTCGAATGTTCGAATGGGTCCTTGAACTATTAATCCTGAGTTTTTTTTTCAAAATTCTCATGAGGAATTATTAAGTTTTTTTCGTCCCAGACATAATTGCCTTTTCTTGATCAATTTATTGATTTTTTTCTATATTTCAGATCCATTCCATTTTCGATATTCTTATTAGCGCTTGAATCATCCGCGGGGCGCGCTATTGTTCCGAGTTAGCAGGTGGGGTAAGAACCCTAAAACGAGGTGAAATTTCATTATTATTAAGCGAATATCAACAGAAGTTCTTCTTTTAGAAGTAATAATGTTACTGTAGCTATTATCACTGTTACCGTAGCTTATTGTTACTGCGGCTACTGAAGTAGAGCACAATCGCAAAGGCAGAGCTGCCAAGGATACCTCACCATGAGAAAACTGCACCATAAGACCCTCCCCTCTCCCTAATCCGATCCTTATAAAGCCCAATTCCAGCCCAGGCGGGCCACAATGCTGGGGATCAGTGCGCAAGCGGTTGACTGTGATGTATGCACTCATGCGATCCTTCATTATTCATCGAGCCAATCCCCCTTATTCAGCGGTCACCGCCAACGACGCCGATTGCCGGCCGCCGACGTGTGACCGGTCGGCACTCACCCTCTGTGTTCGCTGGATCCATGGTTTTGGCGATTTCCGGATGAAACACTTCCAACATGTGCACCTTGCACAGCAGCACTCCTTGATGCGAATTGTAGTTCGTGGGCCTGGAATCGAAGGGTAAAGATTATTGGTCAGAGGGTAAAAAACCAAGAGCACATTGTACTATACAAATCGAGGAACCAAGCAAGTCCTGGCTTAATCCTGGAAAACTACAGAAGATTCATGTTGAAGCCTACTCTCTCCCGTTTCCTTCCAGAAAAAAAAAACTTTGAAATAGGGCGATACTCAGTTCATGCTCCTTGGATAAAATGCTCAAAAACTGAATTTCTTAGCCAGTCGATAATTAAAAAGATCATTCATGAGCAATCACGGTTCATGTTAACCCTAGAATCTACCCCTTAAACCCCGGCAATCTTCCAGAAAATAGCACAAGTAATGGCCAACCTAAGAATTTACCCATAAACCCCGGCAATCCTCCAGAAAATAGCACAATTAATTGCTAATCTTAGACATTACCTAGAAATCCCCGGCAATCATGCAGAAAATACCGCAGCTGAGTGATTTTCAATTAATTTTGATTTTCAATTTTTTTCAGCTATTTTTCAATTTTTTACAGCACAATATGAAGGAATTACAGAAGGTTGAATAAACTATCGGAGCAAAACAAAAGGAAACCAACAGAGGCACCCAGGACTGTTCCGACTAGCTTCCACTGCGTAGACAATATTATATTATCCAAAGAATTTAACTGATTTAATTTTAGTAGGCGATGAAAAACACGCAAGTGTTCTTCACCAAAACACCTATTTTGTAAATTTAAGATCAAAGTTAGTGTGGGAGTGAAGAATGGTGGTTGCCATCTAACGTTGTCCCTAAATAATGACCGCTTCGAAGCAGAGGCTCGCAAGGTGCATAGCTGGAAAAATTACGGAAACTAACGAATGACAAGGTGATCCTAGAATGTAGATGGCGCACACCTTGTGCTTTCTGATCGTGCAGGAATTGTCTACCTAGCTCATAAATTGGCGAGGTAATGATGTTTCCAATTTTCTTGGTTGCGGCCATTATTTTTGGGACGATCTAATATTATTTCGCTGGGATGGTCGGAACAAGATTTGCTCCTTTGGATTCGAAGCATCTACATGGTAGAATTGGATGTGTCTTATCACACAGAAACATCTATCGAAGAATATAAGCATCCATTCCAAGGAATTCGCAGAAAGGAAAAAGAATGGACAGCATAAATTTCTTCAGCTATTTTTCATTAAAAAAAATTCAAGGGTTCTACAGATATGTAAAAATTTGCTGTGCATTTTTATTGAATTTACCTTTTCAGGAGGTAAGCTATGTGACACCACATGTAAGGAACTAAAAGCCAGATAAAATTGTTGCTGTCAAGGTTTGCTCCGAAGGGATTCTAAGATCCGATAGAAATTCTGCTTTTTGGCCCCATTTTTAGGAATTTGTAAGATTACGCCCCTCCTCTCCCCCCCCCCCTGCCTCGAGAAGGTAGTTAGTTTCATCGCTTCCGATAATTTTTTGTGGATGGTTCATTACCTGGAGTAGAAGAGAATGTCAGGGCTCAGTTTCTGAGTAGAAATTCTCTATTCTCAGCGGTTTCCCAGCCCCATAAGCAATAGAACAAATGAGTGGAATTAATAAATAGTAGCTTAACCGTATAATCCAGGAAATTTTCTTAAAACTTAGGTGACTGCATAGGGCATGGAACCATGGCATTCAAGCAAAGACGCTAATAATAGAGTGTGTTGAGTGATGCATAGTCCCTCTTCACATCCCCGTACCCATGGCAGCCGGAGCAATTACGCAATCCAGAACATGACCAGTCATTCGGAATGTGCAGATTTTGTGGACTATAACGAGCAGTGAAGTCATTTTGGGTTCTGGGTGCTTTACTTCATTTTTTTAAAGAAGCAGTAGGGGCAAGGAATATGTGAAAATTTATTTTCAGGTGTTTGTACTGAAGTTAGTCCGAAAACTCCGAATAAAATTAAAAAAGAATAAAGTGAAATTAGTCCGAAAACTCCCGAATTTTTTTTCGATCCAGAATTTCCTGGAATCGATTCGAAATTC
This sequence comes from Ancylostoma ceylanicum, assembly GCA_000688135.1. Taxonomy (NCBI): domain Eukaryota; kingdom Metazoa; phylum Nematoda; class Chromadorea; order Rhabditida; family Ancylostomatidae; genus Ancylostoma; species Ancylostoma ceylanicum. Next base: position 500,386 of record JARK01001459.1, on the reverse strand, counting down.
TTCGGAAAAATGATGTGGTACATTCTTCTACTACTTCATAACTATAAAAATTGCAGACCAGTTCCCGTCCATGAACATTAACGTCGTGATTTTTTTCAAAAAGTGGGAAATTTGGTACAAGACTTCCGGAGTAACCTAAAACAATAGCAGTTAACGGCCCTTTTAGCTCTCGCTGTAATTATTTTTGTTAAGAAGTTAGCAACGATTATTGTAAGTAGTTTTTGTTTTTACCAAGATAATTCATTACCCTTTCGGATGGCTAACCAAACCAATCTTGGAAAATTGAAAAGAAAAGCGTTATGAGAGGAAGAAAGCAGAGAAACTTATCGTGGATCAGTAAACGAGAGATCGTCCCTCTCCGAAAAAAAAATTCCAGAAATCACCTAAGGAAAGAAATCCAATAGAAATTTCCTAGTTTGAAGACCACAGAGGACAATTTATGGAAAATATCCATGTAGAACTGAATCCTACTGGTCCCCAGGGCAGATTCATGAAAAGTTAACAGAGTGAACCAACAATGGTTACCATGGTTGATTATCGTATAGACTATGCGATGTTAGGAGACGCAGGACGCAAAAACTGGCTCGCTAACCTTGGCTAGGATGCGTAACTGAAGTTACCCAAGGTAAAAATATTAACGCTCTTGTTAACGAGGAGTAAATTTAGCAATTGGTGACACATGAACCCTGGGTAATCTCACTGATGCGTGAGGGTTCTGGTTTCGCGTGACTATACGTTTATGAATCCTAGGCCTGAATGCATCATTGAGATTACCTAGGGTAAACACTGACGCCCGTGTTAACGAATATTAAATTTAGGCGGTGCTAACAAGTTTACCCTGGGTAATCCCAGTGATGAAGTATTACGGGATGGTGGTCCCCAAATTCACATAAACGGGTTTGACTACCTACAAATCGTGCCTGGAATGATCAATCTACCAAATGCATGCACGTGATGACAAGGATTAATCTGTGTGTTTGCGTACGACAGATGAAATCTATCCACCACCATGAATACTAAATGCAATACCCAAGGCGTAAGCCATTTTTTCACGGACATAATGACAAAGCTCGGATCTGAATCCAGAAAAAAACGGCAGAACAGAGTATACACATAGCGGAAACGACAGCGGAAGGCAACGTAGTGCGCGAGCGACGACAGTGTTTCAAATAAGCCGCCGACGCGTGCACCAAATCGAATTCCACGCCTACCCCACCGCCCCACCCTCGCTAATTTGGCGAGGGCCAGTGGTGGGAGTAAACGATCCCGATAGAGTTTTACTGGAATTCTGCTAGATTGGGTCCTAGGCTCGCTGAGAAGTTATGTGGACATATTCGAATTCAAAAATTCGATTTCGAGTAAGTTGAAATATCGGAACCTCGGAAAAGAGAGAAAATTACACCTCTCGGTGAATTATGGCAATCGAAAGTTTGATTTCGAACAATTTGAAAATTCGGTTTTCGGAATAGAGGGAAAAGTACAATCCCTGGTGAATTATGGAATTTGGAAATTCGTTTCGAACAATTCGAAAATTCGTTTTCTCGGAAACGTGGGAGTATAACTCTCGGTAAGTTAAAGAATTCGAAAATTCGATTTCGAATAAGTTAAAATTTTACTCTCTTGGAAAAGAAGGAGAAGTAGAACTCTTGATGAATTATTAGAAAAGGCTGAGGATCTTCTGTTCTTCCAACATTCGGATTTCTTGTGTCGGATTCTGAATTGGTAGCCAAATTATAATAATTAGTTTATTCATTTTTCATTTAGTCCTACGGATGTAGAGGTCTCGCGAGCCTGATAGGGACAGTTTGGTCTTGTGGCGTATTTTAAGGATTCGTAGCATGCAAATCGAGGACTCCACAGATAAGCACCAGCAATCGCCGTACAGACCTGCGGAAGAACCACTGGTTCTAAGCAAAATCTAAGCCAATTGTCGCGGACCTAAACGCGGCTGTTCCGTAACTGCCGCGGACCCTAATGAGCACCACAAGAAGAGTTCAGCTAGGGATACAGAATACAGAAGCCTTGGAATTATCGACAATTAGGTGCAGGAGGACTAGAGCAGTGCGATTTCATGGATGGTGCTGAGACAAGCAGCAGGCTCGCGGTTTAGTGGTGGATTTTTCTGGCATTCTTACAAACTGTTAGTCTATCTCAGCAAGCTTTTCTACTAGTGCAAGTTGTCGAAAGTATATGTAAGGAGTACTAAATATAGGGGTCTGGTGTAAATTACTCATGTTATTTTACGGTTCGATACGCTAAACTCCTCGTCCATAGCGAGCTTGACTGAGTTTTTATCCTCTCTTGCATGTATTATCAGTAAAATTCGCGGGAAATTCTTTCCATGGTGGGGAAAGAGGTGGACAAATGAATGGGCATGCTCATCCAGAAAAAGGGAACTGTTGGCGGGAATCTAATGAATAAAAAATATCTGAATTGAAAACCAAAAGGTCAATCTGAAAAAGTAAGAAAACGTAATGGAGAAGCTCTGTGGAAAATTGCTTGGCCGAGAACCGTTTTATCATCCACCCACACCCCCCCCCCCCCCCC
>JARK01001459.1:477458-497680 GCA_000688135.1 Ancylostoma ceylanicum | reverse complement strand
CCCCCCCCCCCCCCCCCCCCCAATCCAGGAAAGGCACTGATGTGTATTTAAGCATACGTAAGTACAGCAACGGAATTATTGGGCTTAGTTTCATATATCTTATCAAATTTTCACATTTTAATCTTGTATATTTTTACATGATTGGAGGATGAGTCGTAAATTTATGTCCACATTATTCCGCGAGATGGATTTCAATCATTGAGCCACGACAAAACCCAAGGACTTGGTTGCCTTACTAGTGGATAAATCGCCTTAAATAATCGATCCACTCGTTTGTCGCCCTATTCCCATGCAGAAAACGCATAGCCATACAAGGAAAACACCTAAACTTACGTCAACTTCTTCTCGCACTTAGCGCATTTGAAGCACTGGTTATGGTACAGCTGCTTGTTGGCGAAAATCCTCTCCACTGGATAGACGGTCTTCCCGCACACCGCGCAGTCCTTCGGCGCCTCGTCGGCGGTCATATCCTAAAAAAACACATCCAGAATAGCTCGAAAGCATGGCGAAGTGGAGGAGAAATCATGCCATCAGAAGGCTAATTTCCCTGGATCGCTGGCTAAGTGAAACGACACGATCCTGTTTATGTATTAACTACCGTGCAGCATTTATGTCTATGGGTTCCTAAACCGGTAACGACACTGGTGAGGGTGCAAGGGCAGGCGCCAGAGGTGTGATCCACAGACCGGATACAGTGAAACGAGCGTGCTACATCCATAACACTCTATGCTGCTGTGTCATGGAAGAACTGGTTGCTAACGGGGACGACGATTTTTTGTACTCCTTGGACTCGACTCACAAAGGGGTATGTAGCTGAGGAAAGCGAGGGAAAGGTGGGCATGTGGCATGGCTGGGAAAAAAGTGGAAGGGGGAGAATGCTGTGACTTCAGAAAGAACTCAGGGAGGCCATAGCAACGGGTTGTGTTCCAGAAAAAGCCTGATTCCTTGGATTTTCAACAAAGAATTGGTTCTCTGCAGAAAATAACTGTGAAATTTTACAAAATAAACGGAGGAAGACTCAAGCAAATCCTTACGATTTTTTAATGAAATTTCATTGCCCTGGATTGGATTTTTTCAGTGAAATGCGAGGGTTCATCATTCCACATAACTGTGACATTTGAGCATCAATTTCGGCATATATCTTCAAAAGGACAAAGAAAAGAGTCAGAATAAGACAATTTCTCGGATTTTCCAACGTTACGTCCTTGACTACAATAGGAATTCTTCCAAATTTTCAACCAGCCAGTTTTTCTGCAAACAGTGGAATTTTCTACACGGTAGCGCTGTCATAATGACAGCGAACTCTTCCAAAAAAGACCTGGAAAGGTCCAGTTCTAAGAAGTTAGGGCAAGTAACGCTAACCCAATGAGGTGAACTCGGAGTACTTAAGGTGCTGATCGTAGCAGTACTGAGAAAACCTAGGAAATACGGAAATACGGGGGCGGATTAGGAAAAACTATTAGGCTGTCCCATAAATAATGGCCGCTTTGAAGCTGAGCTTCGCAGGGTGTGTATCATCGTGAGGGAAAAAGGGCGGAGCAAGGCGACTTTGATTGGCACGTTCAGGCCGTCCACCACGCTCACCTGTTTGAACTGGAAAGGCATCAATTTTATAATACATCGTCTATTTGTGCTTAGCGCCGTACGAGTCAAGCAAGTGGGCGTGACTGGCGGCCCGAATGTGCCAATCAGAGCCGCATGTTCGCCCCTTTTCCCTCACGATGATACACACCTAGCTTCGCAAAGTGCATAGCTGTAAAAATCACGGAAATGAAAGAATAACAAGGTGGTCCTAGATTGTAAATGGCGCACGCCTTGATCTACCTAGCTCCTAAATTGGTGGGGTTATAAAGTTTCAGATTTTCTCAGCTGCGGTCATTATTTTCGGGACAATGTAAGGCATTTTCTTTAGAAAATATCGTAATAACTTTGTGTAAGTTCGAGCAGATATGGCCTATTTTACGTCTAAATATGCAGTTTTCGTTCATTTTCTGGATATTTACCAGTATTTTTCGGATGGAAATCGGGAAATATCTCCGCGAAAAATAAGCGAAATCTGCTCCAAAGTATAAAACTATTAGGCTGTCCCATAAATAATGGCCGCTTTGAAGCTGAGCTTTGCAAGACGCATAGCTGTAAAAATCACGAAAAAGAAAGAATAACGAGATGGTCCTAGAATGTAAGTGGCGCACGCCTTGTGCTAGGGTATCGCTCAGGAATTGTCCACCTAGCTCCTAAATTGGTGGGGCTATGAAGTTTCAAACTTTCTTAGCCAATATTTTTGGGACAACCTAATACATTTCTTTCACAAAATATTTTGGCTACTCTGCGTTAATTTGAGCAGAGGTGGCCTATTTTACGTGTGAACAAGCAGTTTTCGCTCATTTTCTGGATATTTACCTGTATATTTCGGGCAAAATCGGGAAATATTTCGGGGAAAAATGAGCGGAATCTGCACGTAATCTGCTGGAATTTTTTCACTTAGGACGTACAATGGGACACAAATATCATTAAGAGAAAATATAATATACCTCAATGAACCACGCCTACCACCCTAAAGGACAAAGGTTTGATTTCAGGGTAAAGAACCACTAACACTTACCCGATTAAATGCCGACTTCATTTTCTGCATGTCGGCGCTGCGTTCGATTTCGACCTTCTCACGCACAATCGTGGAATCCTCGACGCCCTTCTCGAATCTGAAATACTACTTTAATTATCGTAGCTGAAGCAGTATATCTTAACGGTGGTACTGTATAATTCGTCTCAGAGCCCACACACCGAAGAATAACACTTTTCACTAGGCGAATACTAGCGAACATCGTAAAAGACGAGCGGCAGATGTATCCCTAGCAGCTTTCAACGGGAGTAGTAAAATCCGTTTTTTCTTCTATACTACCAAAATCTCCACATATGTATGCCATCCGCGTGGCCAAACGACATATCCGCGTTAGCTGAGGCTGGCACGGTGCAGTATGGACGAGGGAGCAACGAGTTTTTACTTAAGAGCCTCGTATCCTTACTGGAAGGTCCAGTCGATTAACTATTTACTATGCTAGGGGATTAGAAAAATTGCTTCAGATACCAAATTAGAGGTAAATAGCGAGGATTTTCGATGAGCGCCCAAATGGACGTGATTATTCGAAGAGCAGGCGGTTTTTTTCAGCAGGCAATTGGCTCAATCAGCTCTTCCACAAAAGAAGCCCCGAATAATTAGAACGCTTCTGATCCAAAGAAATTGACCATTCGATTTATTCGAAACCCGACTAGATTGGACACTGCAAACTATGTATTGTTCAGCGCTTACTGGTCCTTCGACTACCCAGATTCAGCTAACTTCCGGACAACTACCACAATTTCAAAACACGTTAACATTTTATTACCTTCACAAAACGTAAAACCTTCACATCCAAATTAGAAATGACAGCATCCCGCTCAATTCGAATCTCTACAGTTGAAATTTATCATTTCGCCTTCTGAGCAGGTTATCCATGAATGGGAAGAAATACTCCTAGGCAAGCCAAGCAAGAACTTCCCCTTTTTCTCTCCTATTCTTCGCACTTACGGAGTTTCGAATTTCCAGACATTTCTGGAGAGAAAAAAAAAGAAAGAAATCTTAGAGTGGGACGAATAGCATTGGTTTCTCGTTGTGCGAACTGTGAGAAACGAATTCCGGGCGAAATTGCGTTGAACATATGTATATACACCGGCAGTTTTCCGGGCTAAGGGTGAGGTATGCGAGGAGAGAATCGATGAAATATGAAATACTTGGTAATTGTGCCATGTCTTTCACTATAATAACAAGCAAAATCTGTCCCTTCAATATAAACCACTTGAAATCCTAAAGAAATCCATCGATCAATATGAGCAAAGAAGAATCAAAATTTCGTCGGAAATAGGCGTTTTTTTTTTGGGAAACATGGCCTACGTGGATATCTCAGATATTTAAGAAAAACATCGCTGTACAGTACGTAGAGCATGGACTTAGTCATTAGGACTTGGAAATATGTGATTTTGACAAGGGAAATTCAATCCTGAACTTCTTGCTACCTTCTAAATCCTGGTAAATTTCAAACTAGAGCTAAGAACCAGTCGTTAAGGATAGAAGTGGTACAGGGTAAACACTAATTATAAGACGAAGAAAGCGGGTTACGACAAAGAAGAGTAGTTAAGTGTGTAGTTTTAAGGTTATTGGTGACCTTTCCACACCACTCCAATAAAAGTACTTCAGGAGTTTACTAGTAACATTGAAACCAGAGCAGTTCGAATCCTTCAATAGGGTAAAAATGCTTGAATAAAGGAGCGACGCGGGCCAGTCAAAATACCCTGGATTCTCAAAACTCCTCAGAGTCCAAAATGAAAGTTGTCCAAGGGCTCGTAGTGGCAGTTTTCTCCGTACATTTTGAAGGATTTAGGACGAAATTAAATGCGGATTTGAGAAGAGAAAATGAGTGAGTGAGCAGAGGGAAGAATTATTTCTCATAAGCCATAGAACAATGAGTAAAAAGTCGAAGTTTTCCCATGTAGACCAAAACGTTATTGGGTTGGTGGATAGGGAAAGGTTATAGGAGCCGTCGCAAAACCCAGGTTACCTCCAAAAAAAAAACCCCAAACGTGAGGCGGTAAATCTCAATTCTACCTTGTTCTTACTGCTATACGAAAATCAGGTAAAGTAGAAATACTAGTCGACTAGTCTCGAAAAACAGAGAAGAGTAACCCCCAAACAATAAGAAGAGAAGAGAAAAACATGAACTTCGCCTTGTTTCCTCTACTGCACGACGTTTACGTTAGGAAATGCTAAGGCGCTACGCAGCTTGAGAAAGATTTGCGTGGAATAAATTCTCTTAAATAGCTCCATGTTTGTTCAAGCTAGCCCTGACAGACCAAATTCACGTCACTCAGGCATGAACCAGACGAAAAGCCATCGGCGCCGGCCGATCCGGAGTCGAAAAAGCGCCATTTAACGGCGCTGCAACGACCCCACCTTACGCACGCGCGCCGGCGGGCCACGCGGCGAGTGACTCAAAACAAATCGCGCACCGCTCTTTGGCACTGGCCAACGTCTCCTTGCCGACGCCGACCATTTCGCGTTCCAGACGCTTCAGCTTCTCTTCCAGATTCTCCTCGAGCGTTGAGTCGAGATTCTCGAAGCGATCCTTGAACTTGGAGTATTTCTCCTGGAAAAGAAATAGAATGGGTTCAGCGAGGAACAATTAATAACGGATACTTATACTTTACTGTTTTGCAGGGCAGTGGATTCAATTTTGGTGCGATGAATCAATAAATAAACAAGTAAACAAACAAACACTTGGAGCCGAATAAAAACCAAATAATTCGACTATTGCAACACTCTACTCACTCTAACACTCCTACATATGACAGCTATGTACTCTTCCGGAGAAGCTGGTACCCTGGAGCTTCCCCAGGTAAACACTAAGTGACAGTGGCGGACGCGGGGGGAGGAGAAGGGGGGGGGGTGCCTAGAGAATGGGCTGTTGAACTTTTGGAAATGCTTAATGAGGGTGTGTATCATTATGGGGGAAGAAGGGGCGTAACCAGGCGACTCTGATTGGCACATGCGGGTCACGCCCACCCTGCTTTACACGCACGGCGCTAAGCACAAATAGACCATGTGTTGTGGAACTGACNGAAGGCGTGGGGGGGGTGCCTAGAGAATGGGCTGTTGAACTTTTGGAAATGCTTAATGAGGGTGTGTATCATTATGGGGGAAGAAGGGGCGTAACCAGGCGACTCTGATTGGCACATGCGGGTCACGCCCACCCTGCTTTACACGCACGGCGCTAAGCACAAATAGACCATGTGTTGTGGAACTGACTCCGACCGAGTTCAAACAGGTGGGCGTGACGGGTAGCCAAAATCCGCCAATCAGAATGGCCTGGCTACGCCCCTTTCTTCCTCACGATGATACACACCCACTTAATGAAATAATTAGGACCTTCGTACCAGTTTATTCTTGACGACATCTCATTATCGCTACTTCTAAATAGTGGTTATTAGTTATTTGATTTTATAATATAATAACATTTTTATTCTTATTTATTATTCTTTATTCTTATTTACCCGTATCATTGGGGACTTATTTATTTATTCATTTATTTATTCACTTATTTATTTATTATTATACATACTATCTATTTAATGAATGAATTTAGGTCCCCAAAGCGGTGGAAATGCTTGGCAGAATGTTTTATATTGAAATTTTCCTTAACTTTCTATTCTTCTGCGTCCCCCCCACGCCTTCCGCCTATTTTCTTCGTCCGCCAATGCTGATTACAAGCTTCAGAAAATAGCTTTACTATGGGTGGGTGTGGAGCGTTATACCTAGAGAGGGCAGCGCGACCGAGCTCTGTGGTTGGCTGTCTACGTGAATTGACCAATCATCGAGCTTGAGAGCGCCTCCTTCTCCAGGTGTAACGCTCTATACTCCTATGACTCAAAGAACTGTTCTTCTAGGCAAAGAAACTGTAGAATTAGGCTACTCTTGATTTTCTGGAATCCTTGAATAGTTTATAACGTTTTCCACCTTTTTGTCTGTATTCTGGATAAAAAGTACGGCAAAACTCTGTGGATTTACCCCATGGATGCAGGGATTAAGCTCACAAACCTTGCCAATCTCAGTCAACTTCTGTCGTTCCTCAGCAATTGCGGCCTTCGCTTGTTGCAGCTCTTCGTCGGCAGTGCTGGCCACTTTACCCTCTTCGAAGTCCTTGAAAAGCCAATTTTTCTCCATAACTTCAACAAATTTCATGGATTTTGAGAAAATTGTGGATCATACGGATTTAAATAAGTCTAATGTTGTCAATGTTGCCTAGAGCAAGGCCCCAAAAATTGAAAGTTGTCGTGGTCGAACTTTTGTGGAATTCATATCGTAAATAAATGTGAAGCGGATTAATTAACCACTAATCTTCCAAAAAAGAATAATCGATGTTTGGGTGCATTGTCGCTGCAAATAGCTCTCGAATCAACGAAATTACTGCTGAATTTCGTTTAAAAAACGTCTATTTGTCAAATAAACGCTGACCTGCTTCATCTTCTTCAGCTCCGTGGCCTGTTTGAGCTGCTCGAGCTCTTCTGTTCGTGCCTCATCCTTTATCGGACCCTTCGTTTCCGTCAGTGCAGACTTCTAAAAGAGGGAGCTATTGAGTCAAAAGATAAATTTGCAGGGAATAGAATTAAGCGGAGAATGGATAGGGTAGGAGTAGAATCGGGTGAATGCCTGTACGGAGGGATGCGGTGCAAAGCATAGGATTCTGGAGCAGCTCCCGGATGGCACTCATGGATAGATATTGTGAAGGTTATGCAAGCTGGTGCGGGATTCGTGGACATTTTTGGGAAGCCAACAACCACTTCAGGCTGATCCAGATTGGACGAGTTTTCAGAGTTGAAACTGGGAAAATAAGCATGGGACCAAGGAAAAGCTACGAGGCTGCAACTTCACTGAGAATGTCCACGAATCCTTTTCATAGGTGAAGCTTCAAATAAGCAGAAAAGAAAAGGTTCACCTTGATGATTGACGATTTCTGAAGCGAGAATGATTACTTTCTGATGTTCATACCTAGCATAAATACCGCCCATCATGCATGACCGCTCATGCACACATTTTACCAGCATTTGCAAATCCAGAAAAACTCCAATCCCATTTCGAAATTAGGTTTAGACCGTCCGAACCATGTGAAACAAAGAACTATAAAGGAAAAACTCCGCGAAAATTAGTTTTGAAACCAGCACTCGTTCGCAGCGAGCTGTAGCGCAAAGTGTCCACGTAGAAATTCGCCCGTTATGGATGCAATCGATTAAAAGTGCTCATAATTGTTTTAAACTCGTATATTCATACGCTCCCAACCATCCCAACCATTTTTGTAGCAGAAACGAAACAAGTAATAGAAATGTAGGACTTAAATGCACAAGAGCCAATGCATCATTCAGATTACCCAGGGTATACGTTTTAATGCAGCATGTATTTTCCAATCGTTGACATTGGCGTCTAAGGGAGGAGCGTTTACCCTGGGTAATCTCAGTGATGCATCCAGTTTCAAGTATCTGCGGCAGAAATTCATTGCCTTTGCTACTGATTCTTTGCAAACTTTCTAGACATTAACTGAGACCCAGAGAAATATCTTCACTGTGGAGCACAGAACTGAGGGTTAAGCTGGGAATGGAAAACTCCTTCTTTCAAGATATTAATTTATCTGGTGTGCTCAAAGCTTCTTTGTTTTTTTTTTTAATTGAAATTAGCAGTATGTACGTAGATGACGCAATTTTAAATATGCCATTTTTCCTCGAAATGTTCCACCTTTGGGAGCTGGCTAGGTTTATATTTGAAAATTCTCGCTTCTCCGCAAGAATAATCCGCCTATTTCCCACATAGATCTATGAAATATGCACTCTGATACCCCTCCTACACTTGATTAATGATCGACATGTTCACAGAAGCCCAGAACAGACACCTTGCCTTTATTCTGAAACTACGTTTTTTTTTCTACTATGCCTCACCTTATTGTATTTATCTTTAGACTCTTAGTGTTCTTATTTAGCAGATTTACTGTGTTTACTGTGTTGGATCTTGCTTCTTTCAACATTATCCTGACAAATCTACACGGTCTGAATAAATAATAAATAAATAAATAAATAAATAAGTAAGTAAATAGATAAGCACATAAATGAGTAAATAAATAAATAATTAAATGAATAAATACATAAATGAACACATAAATAAATACGCTTTTGAGAAGGGCCTGGGCTAGGAAAAAACACTACGAACGAGTTTTCGCGACTAATCCAGAGCATTTCGCTGATAACGAAGTTTACTCAACCTTCGGAACCTCTCCAGATCCCTCAGGCATCCATTAATTGAAAGATTTTTTATATTCGGTTATTTCAGATAAAGATCAGGAATTAAAAACGTTCTTTTTAGCTATTTCTATGTCACAGTCATTCTGCGAAAAAGAAAACACATACATAGGTTAATTTCTCCATGAAAAACAACACTGTCAGCTGGTAGCAATTCTCTGCTACTAAATGAAAACGGGTAAAACACTCCGCAGAATTCAATCCTGAATCAGAGCCTCAGCGCTCTTTAAACACAAATGGTCTACCCTCGCAACTGCTCGGAGAACAGGCGATGGTCGCCTAGAATGCTCAAGAAAGCGACATCGATCATGGTATACCAAGAAGAACGACTAGTTTCCATGGAAAAAAAGAGACTACGCGGAACTCTTTTTTCTTCTAAAGCAATCTGCACTTATTTCCGTCTTTTGAGAAAAAATTGCAGAAACCAATTTGCAGCACAGAATGAGCAACAAATGAGCGAAAACTAGTACTTTAGGAAGTGCAGAATTCCGGAAAATATCCTGGAAACCTAAACTATGTACATCTCTACGAAGCTGTTAGGCAAAACCGCGAAGAAAAGCTAGCCAACTGAAAAGCCCATCCGAGAGCTAAATAACTAATGATGGGCGCTTAGCAAGACAGAAAGAGCTTTTCCTCCGTTTCGGAAGCACTATTCCCTCCCATATGCATATGACGACAATTCATATCCAATGCGCTCGACAAAGCCACTGAACTTCTCGCTCAGTGGTGTTTTCGGAGAAATGACTGCTCCAGGAATTAGTGAACATTCAGCAGGGCGAAATACCGTTGTTGTTCGAGGATGTGGCAGTAATGACAGGGAAAATTGCAGGATGACGTTATCTAACAACGCAAAGTCACACTTTCTTTCGCATTGACGAGATTTGAGTGCGAGTTCGGGCAGGTTTATTGCAGTTCCTGGTGTTTCTAACTTTATATGTAAGTCGCTCGATTTCTGTCGTCATTCCTTCTTCTACTTTCTACAGAAATTTACTGATTTCTATCTAATCTATCTCTTTTATTTATTCAGTTTTTTTTCTCTACTCAAGACATATACATAATATTCGCATATTCTTCTGTTTGTCGTTACTTCCTATGTCGAGCTGGACTCGAAAAAAAAACTAATTGATTGATTCCCAAGTGCCAAGGGATAAAGTCACCAAAAGGTACAAATTCCGGTTAGCCCCCCCCTATAAAATTTCGGGAGAAATCCTTGTTTTACCATACTTTGTCTATGAGGGTTTGTTTGTCCAGTGATCGTGACATTTACCATTATCCAAACGAGATTCCAGTTGTAAAGAACTGCTCGCTGCGTAAAGCGTAGTATTGACCAATAATGAGAATGGCGATATCAATGAAATGTGAGGGTGCGCAGACAACCAGAGCAAAAAGACGAAGCGGCGATTTGTCCGGAACCAATGGAGTTCTACTGTCATTTATTCACAAGAAAATATTCGCGGAAAATTGAGAAAGGTAATAATTCTTTGACAAGCGGTTTTCAAATACCAGTATTACTACTACATATATCCTACCTAAAAACTAAATTATTACCAATAAGCCATTTTGCAGCATATTGAAGTTCGCCCAGAAGCATACGAAAATTAGAGTGACTGAAAATTCAGAATTCTATGGCAATTCTTTCTCGAAAACGTCTATAGGGCTCACTCAAGCATGCATTTGAGCTCATGAATAATGCATATATTCTCGGCACACCGACGGCCAAGGGTGGGTTATCCGCTGTATCCCTTTCCAATAGACTTTTTAATTTAAATATCTAATAAGAAATAGTTCAAAAAAGCAAAGTTACTGTGAATCCAAACTTGTTTACGTGATATTTCCTCACTGATGATGAGTTCCAGGGAGCCATACTCTTATCTATCATAATTTCTTTACAGTGGCAGGAATGAAGCGGAGAAGCATGAGAATTCGACATTTGTTCTAGTTATAGCCCGTCTACTAAATCTTAACGACGAATCGGATTACGAGGACATGAATTTCACAAGCCATGCTGTGACTCGTTTATTGCCTCTAACTTTCCCTCGCAAAGGTAATAACCTGCGCCGCTACGACGTTGGAGCTTCAGGAACATCAGAAAGGCAGATCTAACAGGAGAAATAACCTAACAGGAAGGCAGATCCAACTAGAATCGGTCCGGAAGAGCTGGTTGATCCAAAGAGCGAACAGCGTTTTTATCCTTGAAGGGTAAACAGAGTTTTAGTCAAAACTATTCGCTTAGTGATCCATTATTATTTCTGAATTACTATTATTAATCATAATTTTTCCCATTGTTCATTATTTCCTCAATTATTTCATAATGCCAAACGAATGATCGTGAAATTTTGGGTTCAATCATTAAATTAAGAATATATTTTTATAATATAATTTCAATTAGGGCTATATTTTTGTATTAATAATTTCGTCATCTCACTGTCGCATTTTTACTACTTCTTTAACAATTCCTTTCAGTTTAAAACTTCTTTCCTAACTCAATTTCTATCAATCGTCACAATTCAAATTCATGTTGCTCAGTCAGTTCCCCCATCCTATTCCCATATATTCCTAAGCTTTGGAAAACCTCTAATACTTCAATGTAGATGGCTATGAAAGCTGTAACATATTTCTGTAACATATTTCTTCTACTAAATGAATAAATTAACGGTTTTGGAGGCTTTGTTTAGTTCAATCTAGCATTTTCAGTTAAGTTTCTAGAGGATGACATGAATTCAAATGAAGGAATTTGTTTCTATTCCAAGAATAGTTCACTGTTCCAATGTCTACCCTTTCCTTCCGAGAAAAAATCCAGCAATAGCAAAATTTAATTCGTTTTCAACCACAATTTCAAGGAAACAATTCATTGGAACTTCTCAACTTTCATCCCTATTCGCTGCTTTGCCTTTCCAATGCTCCTCTGGTCACCCCGTGTTAATGTTGACCTACTAAGATGAAGATCATATTGGTCTACTTCATTACGGTCAATTCTGATCCTGTTGTTCTTTCAAATTGGTACCTAGTAGTGTGGTGGGGCGTTTGAGAAAGTATGCATGTAGAGTATTAATCATACAAAAGTCGAATGAATTCAATTAATTAGTCTAGCAATTCGAAGGTGCGTCCGAATAATCGAATACTCCAAAAACATGAAGCTTCCCAGCGCCTATTTTCCTTCACCCAAGGATATAGGGTTTTCCTACGTACTCCTGAACATTTCAGTTTGTCGATTTATTTGGTCGTCGAATATTCGAATATCGAATACATCTGGTTCATTATTCGATCAACATGCTAAATGCATGTGACTTTGATGTTCAAGGTTCTGATGAAAGCGGCGGCGTCAGAACGTTAGCTGAAGTAAGAGCTAACTAATAATTTCAATCAACTGCTCAAGCTTTTGTATTTCTACCAACGAATGTTGAGTCTGTCACAGCTTTCAGGCTAATTTAGTTTGTACACCTTGAGTGCGTCAATGAATGAGGGAATGATTAGATAATTCAATCCAGAAAGCCCCCCCCCCCCCCAACTTCTGGATGAGCAGACTCGATCAATACCAATCGAACGACAAATGTCTGCCAGAAATCGTGGCGAAGTTTCCTTTTAGTAGCCCCACACACGACACAACAACCAGCAGCTGTTGCTAGCACCAGCCCCATTTCACACCTACAATAAGCGCCAACATCGCGCGCGACTCGGCGCCGCTCGAGCCGGGGCCGTTCAACAGCGCCGCGCCGGCGCGGAGATGCGCAGGCGGCTGATAAGTAGCTAGACACTGAAAAACGCTGACCAGCTGATTGATATCCGTGTTCTCTCGGCCTTCGATCTGAATCTTCGGTGGCGGTTTGCGAGAATCCTCGTCGTCCGAGTCGCTGCTCACGGCGTACGGATCCTCCTCGTCGGCCATCGTTATTTAGTGTGCCTGGAAACGATTTATAGAGGTGCAGTATGGTGTTCTTCCTGAATATTTAAGGATCAGCAGAAATGGAGTAGTTCCAATGTGAATCTCTCGATACAAATAAACATTTGGCGAGTACATGGAGATTAAAGTTAAAATCATAGTATTTACGGCTCATACTCCCTGATAATGACATATATTCCCATAAATATGTTTGTCTAAAAATCCGCATATTGTATCCACATGGATAAGCCATGTAATAAAAACTAAATAAATAGGAACTTCTTCCAGAATATCCAGAGCTGCAAAACATTTTGGGCCGTAGTTGGCACAAAGAATAGCTGGCGAAAACATCCAAACAAGCAGATCTGGGACTTTTCTTCCAGGACTTTTACTTCCTTCAGGGCAAAAAAGTTAACCGATACATGGAGTTCATACCCATCTCGAAGGAATTTCTTACCTTCCCAACTATAAGGAATTATGCGATTCCAGGAAAAGCTATCCAAAAGCTCCAGAATGACGTTTTTGAAAAATTCTGTTCCTTTCCTAGGTGAACAGTGAAAATTTTTGCAAAGAAATTTCCCGAAAATTCCAGACAAGTTCCACAAGCCATCTCTAGGAAATTTTGGAAGAAGCTCACAGGAGCTGCTGAGAAATCAAGAAAACGTTCCCAATATTTTTGAAAAAGGCCTACAGTTCTAGGAAATTCCGACAAAGGACGCGAAGAACTGCCAGCTGCTCCAGGCTCCAGGTAAACAAAATTCTGGAGTGGCTTTGGATTTCGGAAAAGCGCTGCTTTGGAAGCCCTAGGATCCCAGGAAATTCCAATAAACGAAGCAAGGAACTACCAGGGGCTCTAGGCTTTAGGCGAAAAATTCTGGATCGGCTCCGGATGAAGCTCAGGAAGAGTCATGAAGAGTTTGGGAACAATAACTCAAGGATACCCATTTCTTTGCCCCTTTTATTCGTAAAAATTACTGCTGTAACATAACTAAGCTGTTTGAACGCCCTGGAATCCAGCACTATCGCTTTTTCCGTACGAAAATTTTTCCAACTGCTTCAGGAAATTTAGACGAACTTTGTGTTCCAAGTGATACAAACAAGATGAAAGGGAATCCTGCGAGAAAAGAAGTTCAAGAGAAGTTCAAGAAATTCATGATTTCTTCATAGAATATCGACAAAAGTTTAATCAAATAAACTGAGCTGACCTTTGCAAATAGAAAAGTATCATTTATGCTGCCTTGAAAAAAAAAATAACTTGAAAATTTTCGCCGATTTTTTCCTTGAAATGGCGCTAGCCAGTGTACAAAAGCGACAATGAACAGATATCCAGAGAAGTTTCTCGTAAATCACTCTTTCTTACAACGCGAATCCTCGAAAAATCAATGACGGCTTTAAATTTCCCGACAGCTCCAGATCGTGGTGCAAACGTCACAAAAATCCAGCAACCGAACAAAATCCGCACCGGATATTGCTGAACTGCTGCATACCATGCGCATCGAGTGCAGCTTCTCGTTGGCAGTTTTTCACGGCAAACACAAAAATTACATCCAGAAATCCTCCGAACCGGATGCTGCACATCTCTGGAGCGGCACAGAAAACGTGCAGAAAAGACAAATAGAACGTCAGCTGTGTGAAGAGGGAGAAAAGAAAAACGTTCAACGACTGAGGTACACGAGTCGGTTTAGTTTCTTAGAGGACTAATGCAATAGAAATTCAGAATTGAAAATGCATTTGTGAGCAGAGCGCTGGGCTGAACGCGGAGAACGTGGATTGTTTCCACAGGTGGGAAAAGAAAATCCTGGGATAGTTGAGGAACAATTTTATTAAATAGAGTACCTAAAAAGGCCAAGAAATATTCGGGTCGGTTTTTATTTGGGCTAAGTATAGACAGACGCGCGGAGCAATGTGAAGGTGGGGTGGGATAAGATGCGTAGAAGCTGGGCGAAGGATCTGGCAGCCGACTGTGCGCTTTACAACACACACACACACACAGCACGGCCCGAGGGGGCGAGGGAGGACAAACAGAGGAGATGAGAGCGCTGAGAAAGAGGCGGTGAGGTAAATCTGCCAACAAAACATTATGAAACACTGGAAGAAAGATGAATAGTTGGTGTTGAAAAGAGAAATCAAAGAAAAAAAAAGAAAATTGGATACACAGGACAAGTCGTGAGTGATTGCCGGAAAAATTGTGGATAGATAAAATCAAATGGGAGAGCAACGGGGCAAGGAAATCAGCAAAAATTGCTAAATGCAAGCAGTAGGAGGGTCAATGACTCACCAACTCAATTACCTCTTACCCGGGGTCTGGAAGAGAGATCCTGAAGGCGTCCACATGAATAACAGCAGAAGTATACAGGCTGATTCCAGTAGGGAAATTTCGATTAGCCATTTTGTTCCTGAAACGAAGCGCAATGAAAGATCAAGGAAATTTACCCCGAATCCTCCTGACGATAATTTCTTTACCCGCCCCAGATTAAATTCTCAGTGAGCGCTAATCTAAAAACTTGCCGTGACGAGAAAATGCCAATCAATTCCTATGAAGTATACTTCCTGTTCTGCTTCTAGATCCGGTTAAATTACCCAATTTTGAAGCATTCATGTCTTCATAGCCTTCTTTTTCAATTTACTTTACTTATAAGTCTGCTTCCTCCATGACACCTCCAAGATAGCCATGGATCCCAGGCCCAGGTGAATTTGTTTTTGTTTTCATTTGTTTTTTTAATTTTATTTGAGAAATACCCCTTATCTATGACTACCGGGGAAGGCCTTATGCTTCGTGCTCAACTCCCGTACAAGGGAACACTGACAATATTTCAACA
Source organism: Ancylostoma ceylanicum (assembly GCA_000688135.1). Classification (NCBI taxonomy): domain Eukaryota; kingdom Metazoa; phylum Nematoda; class Chromadorea; order Rhabditida; family Ancylostomatidae; genus Ancylostoma; species Ancylostoma ceylanicum. The sequence continues at coordinate 482,110 of JARK01001459.1, read as the reverse complement.
TCATATATTTACTTGTTATGTACTGGAGCAAATAAATAAACCAAAAACATTATTCACAGAATAAAAGCGGAACTTATGCCCTGAATCTGGATGCATCATTGAGATTACCAATGGAAGAAAAACGTCAATCGTGTCGAATAACGATGGGCAAATTCTAGGAGCCATTAATACTTTTACCCTGGGTAATCTCAATGATGCATGCGACCCCTACCCCTCTTTTTCCCAAGACACTTGCGTGTATCAATCGAATAAACAAGGTTCAAATTGTTCCGAATTTAAAATGGACATCAGGAATGAAAACCAAGCTCACCTGATCCACTATCCCTGGATGGGATATGCCCTTTCTTGGCTGAGGGTGGACAAGACGTAGATCGATAGCGGATAGATCGATGGCAGCATAGGTGTAGACATCTGCAACCTTTAACGTCTTCCACCAATAGCAGAACAGAAGAAGGAGAAGTATTATGACCATGCTCTGCAAAAGAATACGCAGAAATATCTAAATTTTATTGCACGTCGATCGTGTGAAATATTTCATTGGAAAGGATAAAAATAAATATTTCTGAAGCCAGATATGCAAAGTAACACACGGAATTATGAAAAAAATGGCTGTCCTTTTGAACGCTTCGCAGCAATCCATGCAAAACTTTCTTAGTAGTTGTTCTAGTGCTTCTTTTGCATACAAGAATTTCAAGATTATGGAACGCAAACTATTGATATCAAGGAAGAGCACATGCCATAAATAACTCACGGTTGGGATACAATCTGGGCTGGGATTCATGAAACGCTAACCATGCAAATCAACGATGGCTAGCGTGATTGGTTATTCCATAGAATACGTGATGTTGAGAGGCGCAGGACGCAAAAATTGGTTTGCTGACCTGGTTTTGCTTGGTTTCGCGTTCATGAATCCTAGCCCAGGTTTTGCCAGGTTATACGTTCATGAATTCCAAGCCATGTTGTTACGCTTCGTTTCATCAGGGAACATATGTAGATGGAGAATCACTAGAGAATAAGTTTAAGCGGGAAAATATGTGGTAATCGAAGAGGCAAAGGAGGAATATATGTATAAAGTAGTAAAAACTCTCGGGTTTGGTTTCTTTTAGAGCAAAATAAACTGGGACACTTAGTGAATGAAATTTCTACGGTAGGTGATCTTTGAGTAGGCGAAAAGGACTCAATTTGAGCACACTGAAAAGAAATATGGTGACTTTTAGGGGTGCTGACTAAGAAATAAAATTCCAGCCTACCATTTTTAGGTAGCTGGGAAGGAAACATTGAAAAGAACATGTAGATGTAATTTTAGACCTGAACCTCATACCGGTTGGATGACTGACGTCAAGGCAGGGAACATATGTGGGGCCAGAGATGGAATAATTGAAAAAAAAATGCCAGAGACGGTGCCATAACTTGCGGTGGTCACATGTGGAAAGCAAAAGCAGCATGTGTTGATCGTTCTCAAGTAGTGAAGAAGAAAGGGTAAACTAAGTATAATAACATGCGTTCCCACACAAGTTGAAGAACTCCTTTGGATCTCAATCTTCTGCGCTGATATTTTAGGGTGAAGATGCAGGAAAAAAACAATTGTTATAGATTTCTTTTACATGTTGGGTATCCCATCTATTCCGAAGTTGGAAAGGCAAGCAGCACATGAAACGAACGTGTATTGACTGATCCAGAAGATCAAACAGGTTTCCGTCCCATGAAAAATCAGCAGGTCATTCCCAACAAGAGGTGGAAAGGAAATCAAGAAAGTTACCAAACCGATGAGCAAAGCTTGCTTTATACCGAAGATGACGATTCCAAGCAAGAAAAGCTATGGAAACGGTTTGTGCACATTTTTGAAGATCGCATCATACACACATAATTCCACAGCGACTGACTGCATGCAGAAGATGCCCAACAACTCCAGGGACTTCTCCTTTCTCTGGTGAATGTGCGCCAGGTACAGTGGGCGTCAATGGCGGTGACCCGTCTGCGGCCTCGAAAAGAACGCGGCGCGACCGCGCCGCTCAAATGAGAGTCCTCTCCGGGACATCAAATTATGGGTTTTTCTTGATAATCAGTTAATTTTCTTATTAGTTATCATCAAATATGATGAACAACTATCAAGAAAACCCAGATAAGCCACTGCGGCGACGATACTAGCGTGAGCGGCGCGGTCGCGCGGCGTTCTGTTCGAGGCCGCAGACGGGTCACCGCCATTGACGCCTACTGTAACTCTGCTCGAACAGCATGATACATCGAGTGCAAAGCCACGCAGCATCTTCTCCTTGCTGCTGCCGTCCTCCTGTCACCTGGTGCTCAAGCTTTCCTCCACTTAGCAGCAATTGAGGAATGATGACAGCATTTCAGCGGACGATGGCAATGACTGGGAGATTTTGCTGGTTTTTTTTCTCAACAGAGCTACTTCTGGGGCGCGGTTCTCAGCGCTAAGAAATTGAGAGCAGCAGCAGCTTTGCGCGATCACAAATCATCACCACGCAACAATGGCAAACAACATAAGTTGGCGTAAATGTTTTGATGTTTAGAATGTGTCAATCATGCTAGAAGTACGGCAGATAATAGCATCATCACGACAGTATTTTCTAGCCAAGTTTCTGCGAATGCGTAATAAATAACAGGTTAATTGCAGTCGAGTGAAAGCGTCTATTCTGTCAACAACTTCTTATTTACTCACATAATTAAGTTGAACATCAACTGTAAACTACGAAATATTTCGCATTAAAGTATAGTACTAATTTTATATGAAAGCACTATGTCGAGGAAACTGATAAATTCACATGCGAATCACAGCGCTAGGTGGTCGATTTGTACACTAGTTGCGTAAGTCTAAGACTGTACGGATCACCTGGACAGGAGAGGTAGACACCACATGCATACACGCTAATTCACTGTTAAAATGTTCATTAAATCTCTTCACAATAGTTACATGTACACATTCATCACTAATTACAAAATTATAGGGACTGCTGCATCACGAATGACCTCTTCTTGACGCCTGCGCTGCCTGCTTTATGAGCCGTCGTAGAGATGGTTCGTGTTTCTGGAAATCGAAACTTTCCTAGCATAACAGTGAAAATAAAAAGCACAGAGATGAACTTACGGTAAGGGATGCATGCAGTTTATGAGCTTCAATACGTTCTTGCTGGTCACCACTAGTAGCCGCCGCTGTGCGTGTTCTTTCCAGGAGAATCATGAAACGTGGATGGAGGCGTATTCGCTGAAATTGAAAAAATAAGCTTACAGCCATTATTTCAGGAACAGAAATATTCAAAAAAAAAAACATCTAGGCATAGATAGAATTTGTACCGCAAAAATGATAAACTAGGAATTTGTTTTCAGCTGCTTCCTAAATCAGTTGATTCCAATACTTTCCATGAAAATCCGAATTATGCATGTCCGAGATGTTTTTATTTCGCTTTTGTCCTGATGTTCTGATCCAGCCGAAATTTATAGGGCGTTATTCGACAAAAATGCTACTCGCTGATCTCTCCAAAATCCAGATACACTGGTTGGCTCACAGCAAATGAACAGGAAAAATCCACTCACTTCAACAGGTGTGGCAAACTCAAGTAAAGTCGTAATCGTGCCATAGATCATAGAGTAACTAGAGGATGGCTCGTCAAATATCCGCTTGACAGCACGAAAAGCACGCCGCCTAGTATCCTTTGTTCCGTGGTCTCTGGAAACCACTTAATTAACGAAAAATGTCACTAGAAAAGAAAGAAAGGAAGGATAGAAAAGATGCTGAAGGAAATAGAACAACATAACAAAGTCACATGGAAGAAAAAGCGAAAACAAAAAAGTACATTCACAATTTCCATGATTTTTCCACTTTTACTCGGAGTTTACTAGCGTAACTAACGATGTGAACTGGGAAAACATCAACAGAGCGGATAAAAAAAAAACAAATGAAACCAACTTTATGATGGTGATCAACGTTTTCCCAGCGAAATCTCGTAGAGCCCAGTGATTATCTGACTCTGGCCTTGTGCAAACAACTCGGCCAAGCATACAGCTCATCAACGAAGGAAGGAATTCATGAAGCTGAAATGGTTTGCCATAGCAGAAAACAGGTAGATTTCGCTGCTTAAGAGTACGAAAAGTAATACTCACAACTCCGTCCAACTTCACAGACTTGTTCACAGCAACGGCTCTCATCATTCGAACCACATAAATCAGCATTGAAAGGCATCGGTGGACAATATTGCATCGTATCTAAACGATTCATCATAATATTTGCAATTTTGAACAGACTTAGATTGAATAAAGCAAGTCAAAACAGGCGCAATCACTCGAAACAGTATTATCTACAAAAGACCTGAAAAATCTGTCACGATCAGCCTAGAATTCATTACCACTACCTTGACCCAATTTACCCACGTAACACATAATAACAACTACACTACTGTTCTCGAAAATGGTATAACCTGTTTGCAAATGAATAAATCCCATTTGAAGTCTGGTCGTGTGCACATGGAGGAATCATGATCGAAGCTTTGTACCTATCCCGTGATTGCTTGTGTTATGCATAAGACAATGCTATGAAAGGATCTCCCCGTCGTTTTGGATGGAGGAACAAATTTGGACAGTTATGAGGAAGATGGTAGTGGAGGTAGTAAGAAGATCGACTATTCCTCACAACTACA
>JARK01001459.1:463534-475272 GCA_000688135.1 Ancylostoma ceylanicum | reverse complement strand
CCCCCCTAGGCAAAGTTTCAGCCAAAAATTTTTCTTGAAGATTTTGGGTCCGTGAAAGTGGAATAGTGCCAAAAATGCATAATAGAATGGCAAAATGAATAGCTTTCATTAAAGTAACGAACTGATTACCCTGACATACTGCGGCTCGATGCGAGGCGGGAAAGACTGAGCGAATGAAGACGTGCTTGTACTCGGTGCAGCCATTCTGATTACAACCCGTCGACTCTTAGAACAGATATCATCACGTCACTAGTAGTATGCGATTCAATCCAACCTGTAAAATGGAAAACTGTGAGCCAGCACGTAAAAATATCTTATGAAGGAGCAAAAAGTAAAATAATAGCTGGCGATTGGCCCGCAACAAAAACAAAGCGCTAAATACAACCGGGCAGCACCGAAATCACCTAAATCAGCTTACTTCCACAACTCCAAGCACTTGAAAAGCGAAGAAATCGGATGAAATAATGGAAAACACTTCACAAGGAACCCGGAAATCATTTTGAAGGTCCAGCCATGAATTTGAGGACATTTCATAGATTTGCGACCGACACAATAGAACGTACGCGATCACATGCGAAAATGATTATTCGTTTTTTTTCCCTCACGCTGTCTTTTCGTTTTGTTCATTTTCTACGGGTTATCGGTCTTATCATGGCTACAAGTGAAATAGTTGCATCGTTCATTGATTTACTTTGTTTCACATAATTAGGTTTACAGAGTTTCCTACTTTATTTGCGAAATTGACCGTGTTGCCGTCTTTTTTACTCTATTTCATAGTATTTGGGCTAATTCTCAATCACTGAGCGTCAAAACGTATTGGATCTATTCTGTTTTTCTCCAGGTAGCGATGGCGGACGTGTGGAAATCGCAAGGACGCAAATTCTGCGAAATCTGCAAGGTTAGAATATTTTCGACGTTTTTTCTTTCTTCCTGGCGTAGCATTCACTATTTGTAAGGATAATTCAGAACACACATATATCCACCCTTAGTCAATGCCCAGAAAGGGCTGTATTTACTTTCTCAATATGATGAAATTAGTGCTTCAGGAAGTAGTGAGATGCTCAAAAGATTTCCATTTCGAAATGAGGTTAATTATGCCCACTCAATGTGTACAAATTTCTAGGTGTGGTTTGGAGATAACCGTGCTTCTATTGAATTCCATGAAAGAGGCAAGAAACACAAGGACGCGTTGGCGGCGAAACTTCGTGAACTCAGCAAGAAAAGTCGGGAAAATGAAAAAGCGGTTAGTTGGATAGAAAAGCGTTTATATCCTTTGTTTTTCTTGACCTCTTATTCTTTTATGATTTCCATGTTTTCACTACTGATATAGTACTGTAATTCATTACATTTCTTTTGCAGCAAGCGAAAATGAGCTCTGCGCTAGCTGCAATGGAAGCGGCAGCTCTGAAAGCGATGCGTGAGAATGGCGAAGGAGTGCAACATGGACCTGCTCTGCCAGGTGAGGAGAAGCAGATTTTTTTGCTCTTTTCAACACATTATATCCTTTAATTTCCTTTTCAAAAAGAAGGATATGCTTACAGCAACGGGCCTCGCATCGAAAATCTTCGACCCACGTCAGTTCAAAGACGTCAATTCGATGGCACGCGAATTGGCTAAACGAAAGAATGAGTTGCAGGGAATCAAAAGGGTAGGGTGAAATCAAGTTTTGTTAACCGGGAAAATGGCCTATTTTTCGGATTATAGAGTGCCCCTCCAGCTCCCACTCCTCCAATGTCTGGGAAGTATTTCCGAAGAGAACCACCAATAAAAGTGGAGTATCCAGGTACACACTTTTTGCTTTTTTGTGGATTTCTTGGCTTTGCACTACCTGTAATGCTGTGTTTTCAGAATTAAGCATTCCTGAACCAAAACAAGAAGTAGAAGCAGTGCCATCTTGCTCGGAGGCAGTGTGGGTAGAAGCTGATTCTGGTGACGGAAGTGGATCGAAGTACTATTTTCACATGTACACTGGCGGTGCGCTTTCCTGGCGATTTTTGTTGTAATAGTTGAAAAAGAATCTCCGAAATAACATATTTTTAGAGGCTAGATGGGAGCAACCCGAGTCTTTTTACACGATGGAAGAATACCAAAAACGATTCCTTGCTGCGGATCAGGGTTCATTGAAGACTGAGACACACGAGGGTTAGGACATTTGACTCGGGTTTTTTCTTCATTCTCGCTGGATTACTGCTCTTGCTCTTTTCAGAAACAAACGCTGCTGTTAGTAGTAGCATCGAAACCGAAGTGGAGAAGGTGGAGCCGTCAGTTAAAGTAGAACCGCAGGAGCTTGATAACGTTGCTCTTGACATTGGAGATATTCCTCTTCCTGGTGCTGGTAAGCTTCTTTCTCTTCGTTGCTTTTTCTACATGATTTTTCTGTTTCAATTGGAGCAAATCGCTTTTCGAGATGGTTTGACTCATTGCGCATCACTAGGGCTCTAAATAAACCATTTCGTAGTGGTCTTGGCCTAGAAATCTCTAGTCTCGTTGTACAACAAAAGCTAATTGTTTAGTACTTTCATGTCCCTGATGAATTTTCTGCTTCGAACAATATGGTTTTGAATGCATAAACACCTTTCTAATTACTAATTTCTCTTTTCCCGCAAGGAACCGAACAAATGAGGCTTGATGCTAGTAGGCAGTGTGTTGTAATCGACATGGGAGTTGTGGACTGCTGTGCTTAAGGTAACCTTCATTTTTCAGCTCCTTCTGAGGCCCAAGGGAACGTTGTAGTGAAAGAAGAACAGAAAGACGAGCATCATGAAGAGAATACAGAGATTCAACATGATGCGGTAGCTTTTCTTTCATGCAGTATTTTTTTATCGAATATTTTTGGGTTTCCTTCTTGTTTGGAACCTGATTTTTTAAGAGTCAAGCCAGTTCCGAACAATCAGCGCCTGTGAATGAAGACGTCACACAAGCTCCCACCGAAACTCAGGACGAAGAAGAGGAGGTAGAAAAGCCATCAGTTGGTCCTTTCGGTGGTTGGACAAGAGTGAAGAAAGAGGACAAGTTAGTGAAACTACGGCCTTATTCTCTCTAGGACGTACGCCAGGATTCACAGTCAGCCATCACATAGATTACTTTCAGAAAACCAGTGTTCTCACCGCTGACCGCTAAATATCGCGCGGAGGAAGAGCGACAACGGAAGGAAGCAGAAGAGCGAGAGAGACTTGCTGAAAAGGCAGAGCCTAAAGTGGAATTTACTGAGAAAACGAGTGCAGTTCTCACTAAAAAGGTAGGCATTTTGTTCAATCTGTAAATCAGAAATAGACTCTGGCAGTCTTCGACTACGTAGCGCTGAAAAAACTACTTTATCAGCTTTTCTAGCTCTTTTGACCTAATGCCCATTATACTATGTCTTAGATTATTGTTATTTTTTGCCTATCTATCGTTGAAGCACCTTTTCTGTTACTGTGGTATTTTCTAGGTGAAAGGACCAATCGAGTTCAAGAAGCGATCAGCTACTAAGAATGTGAGGCAACGGACACAGTAACAGGTACATTTGTTTTGATCTTGCTTTACCTTCTCTATGTTGTTCTCTGCTGTATTCCTGTTTTGAATTGCCTATTCATTACGTTTTTCTCTGAATCTCAGATACATTTTTCTTACTTTACCAAGTAGCCATATGAATTATTCATACGGTTTCCATAACCCTGCTTATGTTTTCCTCGTGATTTGTTTGAGCGTTTTCCCTCGCTTTTTGCAAGTGCTGCTCCATTTCACCGTCTTTCTATCCTTTCCTAAGGTTTCTGAAGGTCTGATTCTTTGGAGAAATCACTTACATTATAACGCACTGCAGAACTATGGCTTTTACTCATTATAAATTCTGCTGAATCTACAGAGAATCGCTCAGGTCGAGCTTTGAAAAAGCGTAAGAGGATTCTGGGTGGTATAGCTTAGGCAAATTTCTGTGCTCTGCAAACTTTATTTGCCAATGGAACTCTGTCCAGTCATTTCAGTTCTGTGGCATCAATTCCTCTGTGCCCTCATTTCAAATTTCCAGTGTAGGTGCCCAGTGTTTCGTTGCTGTTTCTGTACGAAGTAGTAATTTATTGGCACACTCACACTCATCTTGATCCATATACAGTGTCTATCACTCACTCCTGCATGGCAGAAGACCGTCCGTCTTGTCTGCTGCGCCACACCATGAATTCTCGTGGTCACCCCGATCCAAACGTCTGCAATCGCCACGCAATCCAGTCGCGAGGCCGCTGGGTGGCGCCATGGCTGGCGAAAGCGACGTGGGCGCCTCGCAGCAGCCTTGCGACTGCGTCGCGTGGTGGCTGTGCGACGATTTCTGCTACTGCAGACATTTGGATTATGGTGACCACGAGAATACGCGGCGCAACAGATCAGCTTGACACTGTTGCTGTCGGATGGTGTTTTCCATCGTTCGCTTCGTGCCTTTGTCTTCATTCCGAAATTTGTGAGTGAAACCCAGGCAAAAATCAATACCGACAACTCCTGACAAAAACAGAATCCAGCTCTGCCGCATCGCATAGGTGGGGCGGCGCGACAGAACCAACCGTACGGTATTCTGTGATGCAAGAGGCGTTGAATTATACTGTTTGGTGTGTTACTAGACACAGCAACTAGGAGTTCTGCAATCGCTGTGCAATTTTGTTACGTTTCTAGTCGGTTCTGGCACTCCCCAACTGTCCTATAAGTCCTGACCGGCTGTACCGCTTCTCACCTGTCTTCCATTGTTAAGACCGGCATAATATTTGGCAAGGCACAGGCCTACTTCGCTCGCGAATGCACTAAGTGTGAAACAGGGTGACCGGAACTATAAGTAGTGCAAGAGGCAGATCTGAACTATCGGGAAGTATAATTTTTTGACTTATGCATAACAATTTTGAATTTTAGAACGCCTCGGTCAATAACTGCTGCCCTGCCCTCCAGTTACTGTCGTCTCTTGGTTCTCATCCGCCACGTGCTTGTTAGCACACGTCTCTGTTGAGGCTTAACAGGATAGCGGGAGGGCTACATCGTGGCATGGGGCACGTGGAAGTATTGGCGTGGCAACCCCGCCTGGATTAGAAGAGCCTCTTGTATAAGTTCCTCCCACCTCGAATAGTTCTATACACATTTCAGTTGACCTTTAAAGGCAGTGTGTCACCTCGTTTCACGTGTTGGAGATATCCACAGATCCTTGATCTCCTTGCCACGCTGATTCCAAAAATGTATGCAAAACGTCAAGAAAGTGACGAAAACCCCGTTTTTGGGAGGGTCTAAAGTGCAGTTCACGGACCACCTGGGCGGAGCGGTCCGTGGGTGTGCTGGCTGTCCGCCACGCCTGCAACGGTGGCCAACGAGTTTTGACATGCCAGATCGATGAGAGCAACGAATTTACACGTCAGCTCGATCGAGCAAACTGTCACAAGCCCCTTACAGACCCGTCACGGAAAACGGGTTCAAAGACCGTTTTGTGCCATTTTATGTATATCGCCAGAACCAGCGAGGCGAGGGGATTCACAATCTGCTGACAGCTCAAACACGAAAACGAGGTGACACACTGCCTTTAACACATTCGCGACCTTACGCTTTTGGCATGGTGTGTCACGTGGGACACACGCGCTTTTGCACAAGTAGGACCCGTGCTCAACCGCTTGAGCACCTGGTCCCACGCGGTAGGAATTTTCCTCTGCTGTATAGTACTTCGAATATGCGCGAATTTGAGACAAACTAAAACGCAAATATGCACGAGCTTGAAGCTAATTCAAGAAGTTCACCTACATGGGAGGTAGTAAGTAAGTAATTTAATCTTCATATAAATTGTTCTTTTACTTGTCAGTTTCAACCGCGCATTAAAGAAGTACGAGAGGATGTCTGCTCTGCCCATCGCGTGTACAGATTGCTTGTACATTTGTTAGTATAAGACTATGTAGGAGTTTGCTCATTAAGACTGCTTCACAAAAATATAACTGTGAAACGGGCGTGCTCACCCGGTTGAGCACGCGGTCCCACGCGTCGCACCATGCGTGCTCAACCAGTTGAGCACATTGTCGCGAATGTGTTAATGGCCTTTTCGAGGCCATTATTTTCCTTGTAAAATTTGAGCCTCCTTCAGTCATTTGGATGTATTTTAGTTGGTTTCATAATTTATTGTTACTTGTACAACGGGTGCCATTGTAATTGGCTGTTTTCCTCTGTTCCATCTCAAGGAACATGTTTGTTATGCTCTGTTTTAAGTCAGGCATTTTCGTTAGGTTCAGTTTACTAAGGTCGCATCGTTTATAGTTGCTGTCTATTATGTTTGCTGTTTCTACTGCTTATCAAAGTTTGCGTAGAATATACAATTTCTAATGGTAATGGCTTCCACCTATGTTTCATTATCTTCAAGAAACATTGTAGTTCGCATTTGTTGTGCCTGCTATTGTTTTCAATAAATTTTTTCCTGTTATCATTGAGCCTGGTACAAGTATGTCGCATCTCATTCGATATCTCATTGATTGTGTGTCCATTGCTACATTGCGCAACACAGCTGAATTTAAATTGTGAGAAACTATTTTAGAGATGGACGAGGACGACGACTTGTTCGGCTCTGATTTGGATGATGACGATAAGCGGGATAAAGGAAGTCCTGAAGATAAGAAATTCTTCTTCCGCAAAGAGCTCCGTTCCATGCTGTACGGCTTTGGTGATGATAAGGTGAGTAACGCTCGCCTGTGTATTTCTAAGTGTTTGTATGTTTTCCGACGAATTGAATTAAGGTTCCATACGACAAGACTCTGGAGACATTGGAAGGAATAGTTTTGGACTACATCAAGGAGCTTTGTGAGAGAGCCATGAATGTGAGTGCTAGTTCTGTGAAAATAAACCAAAAGAGGAAAATGTCTAAATTTTTTCTCGTTCCTACAACTAGACTGAAACTAAATACGTTTCCTCGTTCCATGGATTCTTTAACAGGAAAAAGTAGCCTCTTAGGAGTGCACATGTAGTTACCTTGAGAATTCAATACAGCTGCGACTGGTTATCTCAAGAATACGTTTTTTTTTCATGTGAGAACGACAGCGCCCCGGCCAGAATGGCGAGAAAGGGGGTTGATCGATTAACTGTTTTGGTCTGAACTGCTGCATTTAATCAGTTATCACTGACTGCCCCTGTCTGCTTGCCATTCTGTTGAGCGAATCCGTGCGATTTTGCATGTTTCCCTTCCGGTTCAGGGTTTTTCGTGGCTGTTGAGCTATGTATGGTTCTTACTTTATAGCTATAGCTGAGAAGACTGGCTAGAATCTTCAGACGCTTTCTATTTCCTGCTGGTCAAAATTGCGCTCGGAGGCTCGAATAGCATTGAAATGTCATCTGTGGTTACTCTGTGTGCCTAATGTGCTCATACTTTTGTGTCCACACGCTTCTTTCCTAGCTAGTTTAATCTGTTCAGGTGGGAAAGCCAGATCGAATTGCTCTTGAAGATATTCATTACTTGATTCGGAGAGACCCCAAGAAGTTCGCTAGGGTCAAGGTATGTTGCGTAACTCTTGAATAGGGAAATGAACCGTTTGGAGTGCTATTATTTCTAGGATTTGCTATCGATGAGCGAAGAATTGAAGAAAGCTCGTAAACAGTTTGATGACGTGAAACAGCTTTGATTCATATTGTAAAGAACTTTATGTATATAATGTTGTATTAAACTATTACTAATTTTAGCTATATATAATTCATGACCAGTGAGGCAGAACGTTGCTCCATGGTTGTCTTCTTCATTTCTTTGTTGTCTTTTTCAATACTCATGGTCTGATTGAGAATTTTTGTTCGGATTTTTGTGCTTCAGCTAAAAGATACTTGTTTACCATGATGGAAAGCCATGCCAAAGATCCGAGCAACACTACCTCACCTTTACCAATATTTTTTCTTGCTCTTTTTAGTTGAGATGGCTCCCATCAAGCGTGACACGCCCGTCAGAGAAGGGTCATATGGCTTTGTGTATGGAGTGTCTGGACCTGTGGTGACAGCCGAGAAAATGGCAGGATCTGCAATGTATGAGCTCGTCCGCGTTGGCCACGGCGAATTGGTAGGAGAGATTATCCGTCTCGAGGGCGACTTCGCCACGATTCAGGTGTACGAGGAAACCTCATCTGTAACCATCGGAGACCCAGTGTTGCGCACTGGCAAACCGTTGTCGGTTGAGCTCGGACCTGGCATTATGGGCTCGATTTTTGATGGTATCCAACGTCCGCTGAAAGACATCGCCGACATGACGAAGTCTATCTACATTCCGAAAGGAGTGTCCACCAAAGCGCTCTCTCGTGATATTCGCTGGGATTACGTCGTTAACAAACACATCACTGTTGGATCTCATGTGACTGGAGGTGATGAGATTGGATCTGTTCATGAAAATCTGCTTATTAACCATAAGATCATGCTGCCTCCAAACTCTTGTGGAACTGTTACCTTTGTTGCTCCGTCTGGGCAGTATACTGTTGAGGATGTGCTTCTTGAGGTCGAGTTTGCAGGACATAAGGAGAAGTTCACTATGCTGCAAGTTTGGCCAGTGCGTAATCCGCGCCCATGTGCGGAGAAGCTGGCGGCTAACCATCCTCTCCTATGTGGTCAGCGTGTTCTGGATGCACTGTTTCCATGTGTGCAAGGAGGAACGACCGCTATACCTGGTGCTTTCGGCTGTGGAAAGACGGTCATTTCGCAATCGTTGTCGAAGTACTCCAATTCCGATGCAATCATCTACGTCGGATGCGGTGAACGTGGAAACGAGATGTCCGAAGTACTCCGCGATTTCCCCGAGCTCACAATGGAAGTCGACGGCGTCACCACCTCCATCATGAAGCGCACTGCTCTCGTGGCCAACACGTCCAACATGCCTGTAGCTGCCCGTGAAGCTTCCATCTATACTGGCATTACCCTGGCAGAATACTTCCGTGATATGGGATTGCATGTGGCGATGATGGCTGACTCGACATCTCGCTGGGCAGAGGCTCTTCGCGAAATTTCCGGACGTTTGGGAGAAATGCCTGCAGATTCTGGATATCCAGCATATCTGGCAGCCCGTTTGGCCTCCTTCTACGAGAGAGCAGGAAAAGTGAAATGCCTTGGAAATCCTGAACGTGAAGGTTCCGTAACGATTGTCGGAGCAGTGTCACCTCCTGGTGGAGACTTTGCAGACCCAGTTACGTCTGCAACACTGGGTATCGTCCAGGTATTCTGGGGCCTGGATAAGAAGTTGGCACAAAGAAAGCACTTCCCATCGATCAATTGGTTGATTTCGTATAGTAAGTATATGCGCGCTTTGGAAGAGTTCTATGAGAAGAACTATCCAGAGTTCATCGCACTTAGGACGAAGTGCAAGGAGATTCTTCAGGAGGAAGAGGATCTTTCTGAGATTGTGCAGCTGGTCGGAAAAGCCTCTCTAGCTGAAACCGACAAGATCACCCTGGAGGTTGCCAAGCTGATCAAGGACGACTTCCTCCAGCAAAATGGCTACACCCCTTACGATCGCTTCTGTCCGTTCTATAAAACTGTTGGGATGCTCAAGAATATGATTGGATTCTACGACCTGGCACGCCATGCAGTGGAGTCTACGGCCCAGTCGGACAACAAGATAACCTGGGCCATCATTAGAGACCACATGGGTGATCTTCTGTATCAGCTGTCGTCGATGAAGTTCAAGGATCCAGTCAAGGATGGAGAGGAAAAGATCAAGAAGGATTATGAGGATCTTCTTGAAGCGCTGCAGAATGCCTTCAGGAACATCGAGGATTGATCATGGTTGCTACTACATGTTCTTAGTTCATCATTCCGTAAATATGTCATTGCTTTCATCCCACATTTTTTTTCAATTTTTTTTCTTGGCTATGTGTAGAACATTCCACAGTATTCTTCTAAGTGTAGAATTCCATAGCATCCACAGAGTCATTGAAAGAATTACTCTAGTATTTATTATTAGTAATAGTCGTCAAATCATTCCAGTCCTTATAACGGTTAGTTTTCTCGGGTTTATTTCATTTACTATTTATATCTTCAGCGTTTCTCCCTCTTCAGATACCAATATCTTCTGCTATTGTTCCAGAGAAGAGTGTTTAGAAGAGGCGAACCATTCAGTACCTGTAGTACTGTAGCAAAATCCGTGTGTATCTCTTTGCCATAGGCATTGCGAGCTTTCGTCAGCACGAATGTAGACTCTTTTTGTTTTTGAATTCTGAGGTAGTTTCTCTGTTGTATTATCAGTGTTATTTCTTAGAGATAGCGAGCCATATGTAGTAGTATGAGCTTATGAGCATTTTTTTTTCTGTTATTATGGTGCAGACTGTTGCAGAGCTTTGATTGCCGGTTTATGTGACATTTAGGAGAGTAGTTATACATCTAATGTTGCTCTCGTGCTGTATTGTTGTTCTAGTGTATAATATTGCGAACGAATCGTGTAGAAATAGTGCGAAGTAAATAGCATACTAAAACTTGTGGAAATTCATATGGAACTAATTTCTATAGAGTTAGGGACTGACTGACTGTGGGGAAAATTCCTAGAGCTAGTGTGAATTCCAAACGGCCGTTAACAAAGGGCAGGACCGCGCGCGGCGTTCTCGGGCAGACACACAGGGGGCTCTGCATGCTGGCTCTGTTTGTGTGCTGGCAATCGAGGCAGAAGCAGACAACCAGAGCCGGCGTGCAGAGCCCCCTGTGTCTCGGCCCGAGAACGCCACGCGCGGTCCAGCCCCTTGTCTACGGCCGTTTGGAGTTCACTGTAGTGTCGATTTCCATGTCAATTCGGTGTAGCCATATTGCTGAACAATTGCTCTATTCAAAGTATAGTAATGAGAATTCGGCATTCTATTGGTATCGAATGGAGGAAAAAGGATGTGGGTCATTATGGGGCGAGTCCTGCTTCTGTGAATGATCCTTCCTTTGAATTTTCAATAACAAAAACAAACGTAACCCGCCCATTTCGTCTCATCATGGCCCATATCCGGGAGAATTTTTTTCGACACAGTAAGGTCCAGAATTCGGCGTTTTAAAGATAGATCCATTGCATTTTTCGGTAATTCTGAAAATAATTTGCAATTGCTGGGTATCACCGCCGCAGCTCGGTCTCATTGCGGTAGTCTGCTGGCTTTCGGGCGTGACGCGTTATATCTGGAGGCGGCGGGACCGAGCTCTGCAAATGGCTGGCGGTATGAATTGACCAATCGCAGAACTTGGGTGCACCTCCCTTTCCAGGTGCAACGCTCCACACTCCTGGTAGGACACGCACCACATGTATTTTGACAGGTTTCAACCGTCCTATCAGTCCTAACCAGTAAAAACTTTGGAAGTACATGTCAGGACATGAGAAAACCTGCGAGTCAGCGTAGAAAAGCCACTGTGTGGGTATAAGCCAGTTCACAACAGATGTGGACGTTTGACGCGCGTGCGTCTACTATATGACGAAGGGTGGGGTAAGTCGCATCGCTGACGCAGCTCAGACGCACACGTTTCGGCCTCGCAGCGGCCGCCTACTTTTTTCATGTGGAATTTCATGCCGCATTGACCGGTCTTCATTGAAAATCTGCCTCAAATGGATGCGTGCGTTTGAATGCTATAAATTGCCCTTAGGCTGGCCTTGCGGGTGCAAGACGATGTGCAGTTTTCGTAAAATTATTGGGACTACTGTTCGGAATACGAAACTGTCGAAGTCACAGGTATGGATAGTACAACATTTCACATTTCTAAGGCAGCCCGCAGAGTTCCAGACGCGCGGGCGGGTGGGAGGTTCATTTTCGGGTAAAATGGAGTTGGGGGGGGGG
>JARK01001459.1:452260-463401 GCA_000688135.1 Ancylostoma ceylanicum | reverse complement strand
GGGGGGGGCACTTGATATTGGTCGATAATATGACCTGTCCTACACGTTTTGACGTGTTTGCATTTCAGGTAATTATTATACGTTAGGATAGCTAACATGTCAAAGCGTTCTGAACTTGTCAGCTAGCAAGTCAGAACGTGTAGAACAGGTCAAGTTATCGACTTTCGTTAGGTGGCCCCCCCAACTCCATTTTACCCGAAAATGAACCTCCCACCCGCCCATGCCGCCCGCGCGTCTGGAACTCTGCTGGCTACCTAACAGAACAGGTAGCAGTACTCCCGACAAAGGTTGCTTTAAGGGCCTCATGAATTTATATATTTATTCGCTTCGAGGTGATAACGACGTTTCTGAAACATCGGGAGACACTTGGTCTGGTTGTTTGGGTTCGTCTGGCAGCTCCACTGCGATTTCATCCGGAGCCTGAACGGCTGGTTCTCTGGAAAACATTCTATTAGTCGTCAAGTATGAAATGTCTGATTTTTTGAGAGGTCAGTTTGACAGCTGGTATCTTCGGGGTTTCTTTAGGTCCGCTCTCACCTTTCTTTCCATTATGAAGCTAAATTCTCCCTCTCTCAAAATCACCTATTTAATTTCTGACGAACTTAAAAATTCTTGTTTGAGAGGAACTTTTCTGAAACTACTCAAAGACAAAAAATCGTATCATTTCGGAATATTGGTCCCATCACGGAGCCTGTAAAGTAAGGACAACTCGAAATACCCTAGAAATGTTTGGAAAGGGAGTGGCTAATAAAGGAACGGGACATCGACGTTTTGAGAAATCTCTTCCCGGTGATATAAACCTGCAAAGTGAGCGTTGTGATGAACCTGGATTACGATGAGCTGCAAGCTGTGGCTTAAGCGGATAGGAGTCAAACTATGCCAGTATATGCAGCAAGGTTTGGCGTTCGCAACCCTATATTATTCAGGTGTTCAAGACGATACGACAAGGCAAAGTGGCTCGATGAACGAATTTTCCACCGTTTGGTCTCCAAAAATTGGTGCCATTTTTTGACCATTTCTTTGCAAAACCGCGCTGCGCACACAAGGGGAGCAAGGAGGGGAATCCACCTGCCATTCATTGCACTGGCCAAACCTTGCTCTACTTGACCACAACTTCTCTCAGGTATTAGTCCATTTCTTGGTAGAGAAAATGTCCAACTTTCAACATGATGTTGGAAATGACCTTCGCCAACTTATCGCCACTTGCTTCCCAGGCTTCCAAGCTGTTGGTGCAATCATGCTACCGCTAAGATGGCAAGGCTCTGCCGGTAGCATAGGGACATATTTGGATTGCTCGTACCTCATCTTCTTGGAGAAACATTAGTCGAAACAGTCTCATTCGAAATCAGACATTTCATACTTGACGACCTAATAGTTTAGTCTCACTGATTCCTATTTGGTGACTGGATGAATGGATGAGCCGTACGTTCGTCGTGCTCCATTCTCTTTTATGAATTCCATGATACTGTCTGCGCACGAGATTACAACTGACGCAAATATCATAATCCAGGCATGACCTATACCGAGAAGCCAGACGAAGGAAGTTAGAAATATGTTCAACACCAAATGACCACTGCATCCCCAGTTCATAAATACAGCAAGGGGCTGAAAATTCAGGGAGAAATAAAAAAAGAACCTAAATCATAATGCTTGGTTCAGGTCGTTCATTGACAACTCACTGGACAAAAAATAGCGATAAAAAGAAGAATTAGAATGTTCATTCAGATGTGTATTTGAGACTATGAAATTCTGAAACATCAATTGTATGGAAGCAAGCAAAAATTCATCCTCAGAAGGTCAACATACTTATACTCCAGACGATTGCCTCACAAGGCAGGTTTTCATGCCTACAACTGGATGCTGCTATAATACTGACTACGAATGACCTTACTTTGGTACTTGAATGTTTATTATCCTCGAGAAGATTGATATCGATTAGACACAACAGCACAACATGTCATGATACTCCTCCTTAACCATAAGGGAGACAGTGTTTATACTTCGTCACGGCGTCTATGTTCTACTGTCCCAAACTGTTGGAATGCGGTTGGACCCGTGTGGAAGCATGGGCTACGGTAGCATTTTTGTAATTGGTGGTTACACTTGAGCCTCACGGATGCCGTCGGGTGTTCACATTTTTTCCCTCCAAGAATCATTTGAGCCGAAAACCGATTTTTTAGCAGTTTTGCTAGGAATCCGTGTACTAGTGTGATCAGGAGCTTCCGTAGATTTTTTAGAAACGAGAAGAACGTTTTCGAGACGGGACGAATTATGTATGTAGTGTAGACAGTTCACTGAAAATTCATGGTTCCTTAGGACGCGGGTCATGCTAAAGATACATAGATCGCGACATTTTTTGGAAGTTCTTGAAGCGTTGTCAATGGACGTCGATGGCGGTTGCCCTTCTGCGGGCTCGAAAAGCACGCGGCGCGACCGTGCCGCTCGAGCAAGACCTCCCTCTAGGATAACGATTTATGGGGTGCTCTTGACAGTTAGTTAGTTTTCTTATTAGGTAAAATCGAATGTGATGAACAAATACCGAGGAAACCTAGGTTCGCCACTGCAGCGACGATTCCATTGTGAGCGGCGCGGTGGCGCCGCGTTTTTCTCGAGGCCGTGGATGGGTCGCCGCCATCAACGCCCACTGTAGAGCAATTTATACTGGATGCGTGCGACTGACTCACGTGCGACTATATCATGAAGAATAGGGGCTAGTCGCATCGCAGTCGCATAGCAGTCGCACGCGCTTGCGGCTTCGCGACGGCCGCGCTTTCTTTTCATTCAGAATTTCATGCCGCGTTGACCGGTCTCCATCGAAAATCTTTCGCAAATGGATGCGTGCGCCTGATAGACGCATCTGGTATAAATTGCCCTTGTGTATGGAATTTCTGTTTTTTTTTTCAAGAGGAGGACATAATCAGACTGCCTTCTTTATGGACTGTTGTTGCCCACATAATGCTCTGAAAAAGAGATACATTTTCCGAAGGGAAAACCCTCGCACCATGTTTAATTGTTGAAAAAGCAGATCCAGGGTGGGATTTGGTTGGATATGCAGTTTCACTTTTATTGCTGGCTCGTTAAAAAAATCGCTCTAAAGAATCGTTTGAACTGAGAGTGGCTAGTTAATCGGTTTCACGTGGGTGTAGCCGAGAGCAACTGCAATGAAGGAAATCACCTGCTCAGGATTACGCGCATAAAGCCAGCTTTTTGTTGAGTTGCTTAGGTTTCCAGTATTACTCATCTGTCTCCATTGGATGGCTGTTGGATCGCTACAACTGTTGTTTCAAATTAATTTTCTTGAATGCAAATCAACTACGAAAAGATTGTGCTCTTGCCGATGCTGGTTCCTATCTATTCCTTGACATTCAGTTCGTGGAAATGGAATAATTCTTCAAAAGCCACAAAAAGCATGGGAAAAAGAAACGGAATTGAAGTTTCCTTAAAAGCCTATCAGAGGGCTTCTCAGGGCTCCCTCATGTAATTTTTCTCTTCACCATTGTTCAGTCCTTCCTACCTTGATCTCATCTCCCGAACTTTTCTGAGATGTATCAGTAACACTACACTATTTAAAGTAAACTCCAAATGGCCGTAGGCAAGGTGCGAGACTGCGGCGCGTTCACTCTGGTTGTTTGCTGCATCTCAGGAGGCAGCGGGAAATCACGTTCCTCCTTGTCTCTGCCCAGCAGGCTCGCTGCCTCGATGAAGCAGACAACCAGAGTGTCCGCGCCACGGTCCCGCCCTCCGTCTACCGTTTGGAAAGTTCGGCCGTTTGGAATTCACTATACTATGCATACGAATAGGGCGCGTGTGGCGCAGTGGTAAGAGGCTCGCTGCGCACGCACACGGTCGATGGTTCGATCGCACGCCCACGGCCAACCAACCAAGCCGTCCAGCCCCACGGGGTCGGTAAATTGGTACCAGAGGAGTCTGGGAGGATGAAGCACTGACTTGGCTCATCGGATGCCCCCCGCAAGTCACTGTATAGGGCACGTACGCATTCAACGCCTCTACGATACCAGATGAAGTCGAATGCGTGGCGCATCCCTCGTGACGGGATTGATCAACGCCAACCACTTTATCCTTTATCCACTTTATCTCCCAGGATTCTTCGTGTGTGATTCTGTCCGAGCTGCTTTTTGGAAACAACACCCACCGCAATACCTGCTGCTGTTAATTACTCCAGATAGTCGCGAGGGGTCTTCTAGAATAACGATAAAGAGGCTCTGAAGCGCATTTTCTGCACCCCAACTTTTTACCAAAATTTGCTTCCGAGAGCTGGTTCAAATTTGGTAACTTTCATGGAATATATCCGAGTAGTCATTATAATCTACAGGAGAATTGTCACATCTCTGCCAATCCTCCCAGCTTCGGAATCCTTTATCCTGCACGAAAAAGACTGCCAAACATGACGACCTAGGTACGAGGTTTTTCTCGTTCTTCGGTTCTCAGTTTTCCGAGTTCTCTGCGCAGGACTTCGGGGGCCTGCCCAATGTCAAAAGCAATTGTCCCCGCTAATCAAAGATATTATATTGCCTGCCGAGGTTATCGTCTGTTAGAGTAGTGGGAATAAAAAGTAGTCAACAGAAAAACGCGCCATTTCTTTTGCACCAACGTAATATATTGCTTTGATTGGGTTACATTTACATTTATTCTCTGTCACACAAACACAAGTAATCCGTTCAAGGTTTTTCGTGAGAAGAATCTTGAAGGATCGGTGCCACTGAACAGACCTGTTCATCTTCCAGCCACATCGTTAGTCCTTGCTGTCTCCGAATCCGCTACTCGAGCTTCGGTGGCGATTGAAAGGACATTTATTGTGCACATTCAAAGCCAATCCCTCCTTCCTTGCATACGGTCCACGCCAGCTAACGGTGTGTTGGACCGGGCTTCTTCCTCCTCGGTGTTTTAGGGCGAGCGCGGGCAAGAGACCCGACCGTTCATGAGGCTTACAGAAGTCGAAACACTTTAATTGGATTTTCATTAGTTATATCCATCACTTGGCGGTCATTAACTCAGGAAAACTTTATGCGACCTTCTCTATTTTCAAAGCAGAACTCATCACGCCGAACAAGTCGTGAGCAACTTTGCGGTTGATATTCGCTCACGCTCATTTCATTCCAAAAATAAAAATTAGGTATAGATGTGAATTTCCTTCGAAAACTAGGAATCCTCTGGAAAGGTCATGAAAATTACTTCAAGAAAATATGCTTCTCATGTCGTTGATTATGACAACCGGAAATTTTCTGTACCGAAGAGGATGCATCTATCAATACCTATTCATCGCAGTTCTGGTGTAGAACCAAAAAGAGGCACCAGAGATAGACACCTATTATGACAGATAGGTGATTCGTAGATAGCTGATGGAGACTACATAGAATTCTATGAGGAGATTTAAGCAAGCCAACAATTCTTCAAGACTCTCGGGCTTTCGTAGGAACAGACCTGGTTGCACAGAATTCTGTGTGGAGTGGCTAGAGGCTGACATCTCCTACTTTATTTTTCCGTATTCTTCCGTTTGCCGGGGTAAATTCTGGTAAACGTTTAACGCAAAACGGAGGACCAGAAATGGCCGTAAAGCAGAAGGAATAAATGGTGAACAGGAAACCCCGCATACTCTTGACCTTCTCTTTGATTAACCAGTCATATCTTTATCTGTGAACTGGAATTTTAATAATAAATAAATTTTCTGCTCGGTGGGGAAAGGATTTCTCGACTTGGTTCGTGAGCCCCGTCTCTGCGCAACTTTTCCCTGAGTATACGCGAAAATTTAACGAGTGAGGTAGCTAGCTACTAGCCAGGACTGGGATTCATGAAACGCTAACCATACAAGCCATCGGTGGCTAGCGTGATTGGTTATCCCGGAGTCTACGTAACGTTGAGAGACGCAGGACGCAAAGTTGGTTTGCTAACCTAGTTTGCTTTGTTATGCCTTCATGAATCCTAGCCCAGAAGTGGATGCAGGGGCGGGCGGGGGAGGGTCGCTTTCCTTCGAGAATGGGTGAGAGAACGACGAATTTTGGAAATTACATTATAAAATAAATATTTATAATGGTAAAACTTGTATTACTTTATTACTAACTGTGCGTTTTGTTATCATTTCTAAGCAGTTATTATTATTATCAATAATAATTGAATAATTTCAATTATTTTATGCCACGCAGGTTGTTAATNCCAACCAAGCCGTCCATCCCTCCGGGGTCGGTAAATTGGTACCAGAGGAGTCTGGGAGGGTGAAGCACTGACTTGGTTCATCGGGGTGCCCCCCGCAAGTCACTGTACAGGGTACATACGCATCCAACGCCTCAGATGAAGTCGAATGCGTGGCGCATCCCTCGTGACGGGATTGATCAACGCCGAACACTTTATCTTTTATCCTATGCATACGAATTGTCTACCTCACTGATACAATGCCTCACATCTTTATACATTTCGTCGTTGAAACTGTGATCCTACAAAATGTTCGAAGGTGACTTGGATTTCTTCCTAGCAACGCTTCATGTTTCAGCATCCCAACACCTCCTCAGTTGATCTACTGTCCATGCCAGATGTCGTAGAGCTATCCGGGGCTGGTTTGCTATTGCTCGAACAGCAACATCTGTTCGGAATGTATCGTATCCTATTGTTAAGCGTCATCGTTCTCAGCGATGTCGTATGCTTAATTACTGTTTTTGTTATATGCTCGACTTCTAACATAATGTCAGCTATCCACAGGAATTTAATGCTGTTCAATATACTCTGCCCTCTTGTGCACAACAATTTGGTGGCACTTTATCTACCGTATGGTTTGTTACCATACCCAGTTGTCGTTTATCTGGGTGTGATACGAAATCGCTTGGCGGGCTCGATTTTTCTCTCACTTCTGATCATGTCGTATTTTGCAACTGCAACCAGCCTGATGTGCCACATTATGTTATTCTACAAAAGCTACTTTCATGGCAGTACAAGCATACCAGTTTGGATCCTGCGGTTAATGGCAGCTGCTTTATGCGCCTTATGTCTGATAACATTTGTGTCGGGAGTGATCGTCTGCAACAGTGACGGAACCCGTGAGCAAGAAATCATGAGACATGTGGATCCTGCTTTGGCTGTACGAGTTGCTAGTGAGACAATTCACTTTGTGGACATGACTAGATCGATAATTTTTTACCTATACGGAGTCAATGGCACAACTGTTCTTATTGGCTGCACATTATCCGTAGTTGCGATCACAAGGTGGTGATAATTAATTATATGTTAATTACTTAGGATTATTTTAGGTCTCGTTTCGTGCATTATACTTATACAAAAACTAATTAGTGTAACGAGTTTCTTCCTGCACTAATCAGTAATGTAGAAGAAACTTCATGAATATACAATTTATTTGTCATTTATTTAATTTGATATGACAAAATTTTTCTTTACAATAGAGTTATAATCATATAACTTGTGAAAAGAAAAGATAGTAGATGCTTACAATAGTAATATTATATATACATTGAACAGACAAGTTTCTGTAGATAACTCTGTGCTCTATCATTAAAGGCAGCACCCACGATAACCTTCATCTTCGAGCTTTTGGAAGTTTTCAAATCTCAAGCATAGTCCCGACAATTCTGCGACAAAAATGGTGTCGGAAGCCACGGCTTACGCGAGATATTACAAGTTGAAATCCAGTACAACAGTACAAACCAGCCTGCTGGTACGAGTTCTCCTGTTTTGCAAGCGTAGCATTGGAGCGACACTTGACGCGGATCAGCTGTTTTTGCCTGCCGTCACTCAGTTTTTCCTATGAAAAAATCCTTTCCGCGCTCTTATCACATCAGTTCTGCTATTTTTGTCATAATTGCCTGGAAAACTTTCTATTTTCACTTCTCAAGAATTGTTTACCCTTTTATCGTTCAATTGCTATCTCTAATTGTGAATTAGCGATATTTCTTCTTGTCCTTTGCCTTACACTTTCTGTTTTTGCTCCACGGATACATTCGTGCAACTGTCATCCTTCCCTTTTCCTATTCCCATTTTCTTTTGCTCGGAAACACTGCAAATCCGGGTAAATACCCGAATTCGCCAAAAAGTACGTGACGACAGAGGCAGCATTATCGACTTTTTGGTCAGATCGGTTCCGCGCAACTCGACCATTCCGATCTAACTCAGCGGAATAAGGACATTCAGAAATCGGCTTTTAAGAAGTTTCAACAAAATTGACCGATACCTTCTTGCTCACCGTAGTGAAAAACTTAAGACGGCGCTAAAATCTCGATGACAAAAATTTTCGTGGGTGCTGCCTTTAAGGATCTCACAACACCCAAAATACAGGGTGGCTGGAAAGTATTGGCGCCTCATCCGCCGCCTTCGTCTTCGTATGTATGGGTTTAGCTGTGTCGCGACTTCGTGCGACTCTTCTTTCATTCCATCATACATCGCCAGGTCGCCGCGCGCAATGGCGCACGCCGAGCCCCTAGGGAGTGGGTTGGTGGGATCCTACCCGTAGCGTTTGTTTTGTATATTTGTGTATATGTTATGCGGGCCATAAATTTGGGCAGTTTCATGTGTTCACGTTGTATAGCAAGAATACAGACGAAAGCAGCGAAGTTGCCAGCAGTACTTATTAGTACAGTTACATCTTACACAGTGTGCGTATAACATCTTTGGGATGGTGGCAGCTCCCGCGTAGTTGCACATGTGTCGTTGTGCTAGTAGTTGTGTAAGGTCACAGTAGTCAGTGTCAGTACACCTAAGGATGTACCACGTCCAAGTAGAGTTACTAGTTGTAGTTGTAAGGTTGGTAGCTTAGCGGCCTGCGACAGCTGTGCCTATGCGTTGCGTGGCAGGCAGACAATATGCATTCTGACGCAAGCCAATTGCTACCAACCCATACGGGACTTATGCTCCGCATGCGTCATTCGCACCTTCCCTAGTGGTCGCCTCGCTGGTGCGTTGGTTCTGCGATCTGCTAGCCACTGAACATGGGCGAACAGGGGAAACTGCGACAATCCGGTTGGATTTTAATGAGGACTACCTGCGGCACACCAGGTGTTCTGTGAAGATATAGATGAAGATCTGAATCAAGACCAAGAAAGGCCACTTAGGAAAATTTCTGTAAAACCGATCAATCATGTGGTTATGTATCAGAAGTAATGACAAACAAAGTAATCATAGCTAACAGGAGAAAAAATTATTATTGAGTGACGCCAATACTTTTCAGCCACCCTATGTATGCATACTTCTCCATTCATTCAAAGTATGTACTTCTATTGCAGACTCGTCACAGCAATGAGCCGAACGAAGAAGCAGGTGTCCTCTGTTACTTTTCTCATCCAAGTCAAACTTGTGATAATGCTAATGTGTTCGAGTGGTATATTTTTTCTGCTAGGATGTGTACCAGTCTCCTATGTAGTAGCAGTACCTCTTGTCAAGCATCTTGTCGGTTATGCAATGTGAGTTATATTTCGTTCGGAAAAACTGACACTAGCAAACCGGGAGCAGCCATGTTCAGGTCAATTCAATTTATAGCAGTTTTTATGCCACTGATCCTGATACCTCTATCGAATTCCTTACTCTACTTCGTTATTTTCAAGCAGTATCGTGTCACTGTTCAGCGGTGGATTCTAGGACGCTGCCACTTATTTAAAACTATTAAAATCTCGACAAGAACAAATTCTTCATTCATTTCCAAATGACAACTTTGAGAGGTGCCAGTTTCCAGCCTCATCAGATCTAAGTCTGCTATTTTATGATTTTCATGAGCATATGATTACGTGATAAGTCTGTCTATATTTGCATATTTTTGGTCGCTACATGAATTTTTTTTCATCATACACTTGTTTCCCTCATGGTGACAAGGGCATATTGTTACCCAATAAATATAGAAATATACTACAATTTTTGTGGTTGAAATACCAGAGACTTCTCTCTGTGGACAAGCTAAATCGGGTTCCTATTTTGAGACTCTATTATTGGAAACGCGATGAAATTTTGATTTCAGAAAAAAAAAGATGAAAAAGACACAAAAATGATCGGAAGCGCACTGCAGAACATGGAAAATGTCGCAAATTCTTGCCTCTCGCTATGGCTGCACATTTAATGTCCACTATCAGTTAGCGTCCACGGTGTTGACAAATTTCAGAACTTGAGAGTGGACAACCGCCATACTCGAATCAAGTATGAACACCAGCTCTCAATATTCTACATCCTTTCTCATTTGAAGTAGAATAACGAGTGATTTCTAACGTTTATTTCGAGAAGTGAAAACGTTACGGAGTCGAGAACGAAAAAATAAGCAGTAATTAGGATTTGTATTCGAATAAATCGTTTCATAGAAACCAAGAAACTCGATCTTCAAGAGGAATGATGAAGAAAATGTCATACAATATGTGACATATACAAAAACATACGAAAAAAATGCCTGGGCTTTCATGCGATCCCTGAAATTTCCTCGTTTTGGAAATTACTGAGAAAAGAACGAATGTCGCGTGTTGGGATTTCGCATAAAATCCTGAAGCTATGCGTTCAGTAGAGATGTTATAAGGCCTTAACTAAAGCGGTCCGTATTGTTAGTAAGAGCTGAACTTGAAGAAAATGAAGGAAAATCATGCAGTGTGCTATAAGCTTGTAGCATATGTACGCAGCATTTCTTAGAGGGAGCAAAACTGACGACTAGTTGACTCCATTCAGCTGCCACGCTGGTACTCGTGGTAACGGTGATCGCCGGCACGACACAGTAACACCCAGAATGCGTGTATCACCCCCGGAACCCAAATCAGGATCGTGAGCAGGAGGTTGATCCAGAACTGCGCCGTGCAGCCTTGGTCGAACAGCACGGCCAGAGGCTAAAATACAAGGCGAATTATTGCTGGAAAACAATTTAGTTCAACTAAATTAGACTTCATCTAATGCTATTTATTCTTACATAAATTCTAATAGTAGAATCTAATTCTCTAACAAAAACTTGTTCCAAAAATTCCCTATTAATGTGGAGTTTTTGCGCCTGAGCTGCATGGAAATGTTTACTAGTTCAAAGCCATAAAGAGAAGTATGAAAGACTGGCCTCGCCTCCATCAGTGGCGGAGCGCAAGAGGTTGGGGTGGAAGGCGGATAGAGAAGGAAAATGCGCTCAACTTTACCAGAACTACGTCACAAATTATGTGAAAAATTATACCAGC
>JARK01001459.1:426499-452098 GCA_000688135.1 Ancylostoma ceylanicum | reverse complement strand
CCCCCCCCCCCCCCAATTCCTCACTACTTTTACAGTTGCTTCCAGTTCCTACTGATTTTATACTAGTTATCGTTTAGTTCTTTTTTTCTTTTTTCTTTTTTTTCTACATTTTCTACATATTGTCATTTTTACAGTTGTAGTTTTACAGCTCCTATGTATTTCGTTCAGTTTTTTTTAAAAATTTGAGCTCGATTCGGCATAATTCCGTTCTTAAATTTCCGACCACACTAGTGCAGTTTTCGAAATACGTACCTTATACGTACACGGGCCGAATCGAGGACAAGCGGGATCCCAAGGCAAAAGTTCTAAAACTCTAGAGGATTCCTAGCTTTAAGCATCCAGATTTTGAAGGTTCTACTGACTAGAAGCTGCCCAACCAAATTTATGTACCGCTCCAAATTTCCAGTATTCTAAAGTTTTCCCTATTTTCGCATCTGAGAGCTGACGACGGTAAATATGTATGGACTCGGAATGATGATCATTTGCAACAAAATATCCCTCTCAGCGTAAGATTTAGGTGTTTCTATGCTATAGTTTTTTTCGAGAATTCCTAAGGAATCGTGCATTCCAAGGACATCATGAGTTTCCCTTTTCCCGGTTAAAATCCTTTCGGATTCCAAGCTAATTTAGTAATTTTCAAAGAGGAGCAAAGTCTGAATCCATGTGAAACCCGCTTATTCGCCTGCCGCATTACTCCGTCTCTCTTCTGGAATCTGGCAAAAATCACAGGTGCAGGTTCACCAAAACATCCAACGACGCGTCAGCTTACTCCCTCCAGCAAGCGTTTCGTGCACACAATAAAAATATGTTGGTGCCTTCCTGTGCCGAGGTGCAAGCACTATTTTGAACATTACTTTCGAAAACCCCCCCCCCCCTCTTCCGCCTGCCTGCGACCCCTATTTGAGAGAGATGATAATCACAGCGTGAAATGCCCCTCTTCCAAATGGCGTAGGATGGCGCTTTTTGAAAATTTCGCGACTTCCTCCATCATTACGTGCATTTGCCACAACCAAGATGGTGACAAAACAAGCCAAAGCAATCCCAAAGCGCCGACAAATGGCTCAGTGGTCGTGAATCTGTGTCATGTTTACCACGGAGGAGCCTAAGCTGAGGAATAGCGTGGCAGCTTCTTGTTATCCGATTATTACTGCAAAGAATAAAATGTGAAAACTAACCGGGCAGAAGATGGCGAGGATGCAGAGGAGAATCACGCACATATTAGCTTGTCAACTCTGAAATGTGATGATTCAGTGGTGAAGTAATAACAGTGTTAGACAGAGTTACAAGATTGGCGTGTATACAAATTGGAGCAGAACACACAGCTGGGAAGCGAAATGAGGTGCAAACGTGAGAAATAGCGGGTCATAAATGTCGATGTGCATAATTTCGACATAGCGAGGAGAGCATCGTGTCAGGACCACTTTTGTAGCTTGCTTAATAGGTTGATAGCCAGTTTCCAACGAAGCAATAGCATGAGAGAAAACTGCTAAAAAGTGAATTCAAGAAATCTTGGAGGTAGATTACTGCTTTTTTCAATACAGTTGGGAATGGTTAGCCCATCCCAATTCACATATCTAATGGACATCCCTTTTCTTCTGGACAATCTACTTACATATAAAGCTCCTACGGTATGAATTAGGCAATCGGCTAAATGATAACTGGATCTCAGATGTACTTTTGAACCCTAACCCAGAGCAACTGGACAATATTTACACCACCATGGGGACCTGCAGTTGACCACGGAAAACTTTCACCGCTTTAGAGCTTCTGGGAGTAGTCTATGTCGAAAATTTTTTGATACCCCTGTGAAATGAAACGGGTTACATAATTTCAACCACATCACCGGAGAATGTTGTTAGAAAAGACCAACTATTCTGTCCAGAAATAACATGAAAAAAACAGAGTGCAAGAATTGTCAGGATAACAGAAATCAGAAATACTTCGGATTCAAAGGATGCTCTCACACTAACAACAAGAGAAGAAAGCAGGAATGGATAGAGCAAGATCTCTGGCCGATTCATGCTCTGGCTGACGTCACTCCAAATTCTGCAGCATCACCTGGTCATACTATATAGGCATCATGCCATTTCAGAATATGTAGTTACCGAGACTGAACACAATGTTTCACACACATGATCCCACACGAAAGTGCCAGGAAATAAGGTTCTGATCACCTTGATTTGGCAACGAGGCAGTCCTGGGTTAGGATTCGTAAACGCATAAGAGGACAAAACAAGGGCCTCGGTGCATCATTGATATTACGCAGGGAAAACGTGTTGAGGCTCGTGCTAGCGTTGGGTAAATTTTTTCGAGATGTGATCTGAAACTGCAACACTACCACTGACGATCAAACCGGATAATTTATGAGTGAGAACTGGTTACACTGCGTATCTCTCGTGATTTATTTGTTTTAGATGCATAATTTAAAAAAAGTATAAGTCAGAATGGAAACAAAGTACACGGAATCAGGATCAAAATCAAACATCATGCGAACTTTCATGGAATTTTTCTCAAGAAATTCTTGCAAACAATCTAATCAGCTGTGTGAGGATTTGCTGCAGATAACTAAGCCTATTGTTCCCAACTGCAGCAGCTTCTCAAGCATCTAGAAGCCTTCAACCACTTGTGAAGCGAATGTTGTTTACAACACGCGCACAACTGTAAAACAAGAGCCATCCAGGATAGAAATTCAGGATAGACAAAAGTTTCCAAAGTTAGATAGATGGAGTTGATTAACAACAGAGCGCTACGAACCTTACCAATAGGGAAGGAAGGAAAGTGATGAAGAAATTGGAGCTCAGAGGCTGGAAAAAAGTCAGAACCTGAAAATGTGAAGTAGCGCAGAAATTCTTGATAATTTTGCCATTGTTATTACCACAGGAAAATTACGGGACGACCACATAGGTAGGCCTACACAGAAAATTGAAATAGGAGGTTTTAGACGTGCCAAAGCACGAGAACATAGGAATTTCGAAGTCAATCTCTGGCTCATGTCCGCATATTCACAGAAGTAAAAATGTTTCTTTACACTTATTTCCACAGTAAAAATATTTATCTATGGACTTTCTGGACATCAAGATGAGTCATGTCCCTTGACGACCATGCTCGAAAATTCAAAATGTCACATTTCCTCTAATGATCAACATTGGAGAACATGGCAGAGAAGAGAATACCGCTACTCAGCGAAGGACAAGGCAATTAATCCTTAAATTTCAGGGAGGAGCGCTCGCTGCGACAAAAAGTAGCGGCACAGCCATGCAATGTTAACGGAAAACGGCGCTATCCGTGGGAGGAAATCGATGAGAAGTCGATGAGCCATGAAAATGCAAACGGAATGGCTGGTACTTGGAGCCCCGACCTTGATCCTATGCTAAAGCGATTCCGCTGGGAATTTTAGTCCTATTATTTTAGGAGCTAATGGTGCAACCGCTCCATTACATTATGAAGCTCACTTTTTACTATTTTTACTTACAAGAAACATCCCATCTAATCAGTACGGAAGAAAAATTATAGAACAGATTAGTGGACGAACGACTAACCTCACTATGTAGAGGAACCCAAAAACACTACAATTACCATAATAAATAGAAACAGTTCGAAGCAAAATCGCCCACCACTTTGATAAAACTTTCTTGCAAACAAGAGAAAATTATGTTTAGCGTCAAAGAAAGATTTGTGAAAAAAGCACACTTATAAAGTTGCATCGGGGAAAGGAAAACAATATTCAAAAAAAAAGAATCGAGTTTGAAGTATTTATTGTTTTATTATTCTGAGATTATTAGCACAGAAGAGATTGACAAAGATATGTAGTCCATTCCAGTAGGTTCTTTCCTAAAGCCGTCTTCTAAGCTCCCTTATCATCGCATTAAAATATTGCTCAAAAGTGGCAGAGTGACCCTCAGGATAAGTAGAGCACCTCGTGGGATAAGTAAAGCAAAGCTCAGACAAAATTGAGTGGATTAGCGAGAGCTTCGTTTTATTGAGTCCTCCATCCCATAGAAAAACCTCCCATGGTAAATGGCAATGCCCTGCCATCCATAATGTTACGAAAACAAAAACGGAGGTGAGTCAGCGCTTAGTGTGACGAGGAATGATGAGCCACGGGGAGAGACTCATGCCATTTCTTGCATGGGCACGTGAGATGACGCATGTAGCTACACTATGGTCTAAACTGGACCATGGGTTGCCTCGTATTTGAATATTTTCGAAAAAATCCCTTATTTTCGAGGAGTTCCTCAGCATAAAATTCAGGACATCGATTTGGGTAAACCCCAAATGCCTAGCAGCACTTCTGAGCGAAGCCATAATGCTAATGTCAGGCCCCATACTGGCATAGTAAATAGCGGTACCAGGCCTTATTGTAAGCTGTTGGACTTCCGGGAGAGATTGTTTACTTTTTTACCT
The DNA here is from genome assembly GCA_000688135.1 of Ancylostoma ceylanicum. Taxonomy (NCBI): domain Eukaryota; kingdom Metazoa; phylum Nematoda; class Chromadorea; order Rhabditida; family Ancylostomatidae; genus Ancylostoma; species Ancylostoma ceylanicum. The sequence goes on along the minus strand of JARK01001459.1, from coordinate 447,694 downwards.
TTTCTCCGTCTACATAAGAGAAAGAACGAAACGGAGCCTTTCCTTGATTTGTCTTTTTTTCTTTTTTGTCTTATCTTTTTGTTTTTATGTTTCCAATCAATTTTTTGATTTTTTATTAATCTCAGCAGCTCCGAAAAGCAACTCATCTTGGAATCACACATGGGATGAAGCTTGGTTTTATTTACCCGTACGGGGAAATGCTCATGCTCTGTCCAATTTCATAACGGAAATCACACTGTATCATGGTACCAGCTCCTTATCACTGCCTACTTATCATAGTAAGAAGTCGCCTATCATAATAAGAGATCACATAATCAGTCTGGGTATCCCCTGACGGCCAGTTTGTGAGAAACCGGGCAATGTGCTGCTGCCATAAACCGTATTTCAGTCGAGATTTGCTCCCCCGTGGATTATGGTAGACATGTTCAAGGCCGTAGGCAGATTAGTGATCCAACACTACAGCTCAGTACTTTTTTCCTGTCTTTTACTTTGCTATATAAACAGACTTCGAACGGATTTCGAGTCAATAACCCTTTCCCATAACTTTTCTCACGATAATAGGATTATGGTGAATAAGGTAGGTTCACAGCATATCCACAAGCGAGATTCAGTAAGTAGCCGACCGCACACTTTATCATAGTGCGAGTTGTATACTGAACTAGACGGTATACCCGGCTTCGCTCGGGAGTTTTCTACCCCGGCTTTTCACACTGATGCGGATAGTTATTGATACTTATACATTCACTCGAACTGCCCACGAACATTTCGATGACCATCATGTTGAGTATTCTCGGTAGCCCTTTCGTCACCCACACGTAAACAAAATAACCGGTATAAAAAATCAATCAAATTGGTGCAAAATGGTTGTCATATTCGTGCTCAGCGTATTCGATAACCCCAGTAGACATGTCCTCACAGACCCGTGGGCGAAAATTGCGAAAAATCAATAAAATCGATAAATCAATGCTTGGCGCAAAACGATTGTCATATTCGTGCTCAGCGTATTCGATAACCCCAGTAGACATGTCCTCACCGACTCGTGGGCAAAAATTGCGAAAAATCAATAAAATCGATAAATCAATACTTGGCGCAAAACGTTGACACATTCGTGCTCAGCGTATTCGATAACCCCAATAGACATGTCCTCACCGACCCTTGGGCAAAAATTGCGAAAAATCAATAAAATCGATAAATCAATAATTGACGCGAAACAGTTGACACATTCGTGCTCAGCGTATTCGATAACCCCAGTAGACATGTCCTCACCGACCCGTGGGCAAAAATTGCGAAAAATCAATAAAATCGATAAATCGATAATCAATCGATAACCTGAGGTAGCCTAAAACCTCCGCCGGCCCGAGTTGTATGTGTGCAAAGTTTGGTCCCGATTGGTTAACTCTCCGCGATTTCTATTCGGAACATACATACACACACACACATACACACACACACACATACATACAGACATTCATTTTTATATATACAGATAAATGATTGCCAATGTTTATTTAGTTATTTATTTCCTATTGGGAATATTTGTTATTTTAACTCGGAGAATCAAGTATCCTGAGGGAATCTCAGCTCGTAATCTGAACGAAGAATCTCTAGAATTTTCTTTTTTTTTTTGCCGGGGTAAGTAATATGAAGAGTGCTATGCTAGTGATAAAATAGGGGGCGTAGCCATCCTTACCCAAGGTACGTTAACTCAATGGTGTATGCGGGTCCAGAAAAAAGACTGCAAAAGGCAAAAAGCAGAGAACTCAGCAATGCCTCAAAGCAAATAAAGGAAATGAAGCTGATTTTCTAAGCAGGGTCAGCATGATACGATAGGATGGATATTGTTGAAGTGTATCCTAGAGAAAAGAAGGAATTCTGCAGAGAAATGGCGGCACATCATGTAGTAAGGTGCTCAAGTAACAACATGTGAGTTATAACGTTAGACCTTGAACAATCAACCCGTGGGGAATGATAATCAACAGCAAGGTGGAAAAGAAACGCAGAATATCCAGGTTCCATCAAGACGTGGGAGTGGCAAGCTGTAATTAGTTTCGCAGAGAAATTGAGAAGGGAAAGTTCTTCTCCGCAAAACTTGTTAGGGCAAGCCCTCCGCTGAATTGCTGCCTAATGTGAAACGAGTTGTTGGCAGCCTGAGACAGTATTTGTGATTTGAGCAGTGCTAAAAACAACCTCTCAGCCGATTAATGACTATGTATCATAGCAACAGCGACGCATAAATGCTTTCTTATTTTTGTTAGAGCTATTTTTATATTAGCTATGTAATATTAAAGCACCTAGGAGGTGAGTAGGCTAGTTTGAAGCCTTGGAAAAGCGGACGTTATTTTCGCATCGTTTTTTTTTCCGAATTTTGGGGTCACAATCGCGAGTAGTCCGGAACGGACAAAAAGATGCTGTTCATAATGGATGCTAGAAATAGAGCAAGATTTTTACTATAACTTGAAGATACAAATAATGGACCGCAAATTAAACAAGTAGGTATGTATGTAGGTATCTAAACAAATACATATGTGTACAATATGACAGACATCTGAAATGGCTAAAATATATAGCGGAAATGGTAACCGACATTAAATCCAGGATGAACTAGCAAAGAAATGAGCGATAAAATGACAGAAATAGCTACATGTGCGAAACGACAGAACCAGATGTGAGGAAAAAAAAACATTTCTGTGTCGGAAGGCTGCCGCGACGCACACAGCTAGCTTGCGCGAATGTTTCTTACCGTAACAAATTGTACCATAAATTACCGCCATGAGATTAGAGAGCTCATAAAAGGGCAAAAGTCCTCGTTAATTGAAATAGTACTCTTATCCTGTGCACAGCTACTCGTAAAACAAATCACAAGTAATGAGATTGACTTGATCTCTGCAAAAAAGCAGCTAGAAAATGGGCATTACTGTCATTACCGCTAACTTTATTAGTATCATTATCTACGTACATAGTTGTAGGGTTAATTTTTAAGATCTGTGCCCCTCATTGACGTTTTAGATAAGATATTGACATTTTCGGTCAGAAGAAGTGCAACAGTGGCCATGGATCAAGTATGGATGAAGAAGTATGAAGTAAAAAAAAAGATGATAAAAATAAACGAGCATAATATAGCTACTGCATTCACCGCGAACCTTGATGCTCGCTAGAAAATCAGGAAATGCTCGTCTAATCATCATGCAAGGTGAGAGGGTGAGAAGCACGGGACCAGTGAAAACGGATAAAAACTCCATATTTACTGATGGAAGGACTAATAAAATTGTCACAGTTCGATGAATACCCTATTGTAACAAAGTCAAAAATTCTTACAGGTAACGTCGCCTATAAAGTTATGATGTCAAAGTGTAAAGTACAGAGGAAAATGGGGGTTTCACCCAAAAATGGGAAAGAATTACACACGAATAACGGCTAAGATTCGCAAATGGGAAGGAGCTGGAAGGTTCGAGAGGAATCGATCAGCCTTGGAAATGATTTGTGACTGCGTGTAGTAACACAGGTCGGCGTCGTTTTATGTCTCCGCTCAGGTTGTTTACACTGTATTCAGCTAAATAGCTATTACTAGAGCGGTCGCAACGAAGGAAATTTCTCTTTTCCTTTGCATACCTTTTTTCCAGAGAAAATAACATCAATCTACTGTAAGTGGAAATGGACAGAAAGCTCGAGGAAACCACCCACAGCACGAAAAAAGAGCTACTTGCTAAATGCCAGGAAAATGCCGGAGCAGGGCCGCAGCTAAGAGACCAATGATCTAGCGTTTGCTCGCCACAACAACGCTGCACATAAGCATATCGTAGAGTTCAATGATCGCTAGGGGGCTAACCCAGGAGCTTCAAATAACCAGCAGCCCTACGATACTCTGCAAACAGTTGGGCAGTTTTTCTGGACACACGAGCAGACAGCAAGCACTGTAGAATTCGAAAACACTTGTCGCAAAGCCTCGTTGGGCGTGCCGCGGCCGGTTGTTGACGCTTGGATAGGACGGCGATCGATACCGGGGCCAGTCCACAGCCTCTATGGCTGGCATGTGGATTGCAGCTGGTGTTCCTCCGGTCCGAAACTCTTTGTTCCAGAAAATCTGGGGTTAGGAGGGGTAACAGCGGACATTAGTTGGGAGTAATCAGTGGTGGCGTTATCTTATCAGAAGACGGAACTTACGGTAGGAGATTAGCTGTTTTGGAACTTGCACAGGAGAGCAGACAGGATTAGATAGATAGTGATACCACAGAGTAGCATCAGCGCATACTTAGAACACTCAGAATAAGTTACCTGCGGCTGGATTCCTGAAAGTTAGCAGCAAGGTTCTGAGCTTCACGCTCATTTATAGTGAACGAGTTTGTAGGTCCCGGACGAAGTATTTCCACTCGGTCCTGGAAACCTCATCCATTATGGATGGGACGGGTGTACCTCAGAATTCCCTGGATATTCATGAGTCTCACTACTGAATGTATCTTGTTGGACCCAAACTTGTTGACAACTTGCCTTAGCCATCTCTCGTCGCCATGTTGTCGTCCAACGGTTGTCGACAACTTGCAAAGTGGTCGGCCGTTGAATTTGCAAGTTGTCGACAATTTGTCAGCAAGAAAAAGAGAAAGCAAGTTGTCAACAAGCTTTGTGTCCAGCACTTCTAAGATGCGTTCAAATAACTTGTTAAGGTGTTTCTAAGTAGTTAATATCAGCGCATTTTCCCACTATTAATAATACTTGAGGAACCACTTCTGCTACTGAGATTTATTTGCTTGTTTATCTTTTTATTTTGATTATTTCTTTTTATTTTTATTATTTATTTTTTTTACTTATCTTCCTTTATTTTTATTTTTTCCAGAAAATTGATATTTTTTTTATAATCTATCTTATTTCTGAACAAGGTGGTGCTGCACAATCTGCATTTGGCCTGCCGCTTAGCAGACGAATTCTGCCACCATGGAGTCCCTTCATTTACATCGCTGAAAACACGAAAAAAGCAAGGTCAACTCAATCTAGGGCCTAGAAAATCTCGGAACAGAAATTATCCACATCCCAAAAAAATTCTTGATGACCCTTATAGTATCTTTTCAGGCGAGTGGGAAAATATCTGTTTCGCCTTGTAGTTATTTTACATATTTCTGTACAGAACTTCTTAGTTGCATTTTGTAGATAAATGAAAAATCATCATATTTTCGCTAAATCATTTTTTATATGTTGCATGTTGACACTGACAAGCAGTAAGCATGTTCATATGCTTGTAGCTTCGCGAGCGCAGTCTCCATCGGCGATCTACAGAAAAAGCAAAACATGCGAGAACATTGTGGCCACTTGCACTATAGAACACACAAGCAAACAGCTGTTTTCCGGAATGTGGCATTAAAATTCACTCATTTACTGGATAATATATATCCGCTGTATGCTCGAAAGAAAAACTTTCTAAGGATGACTCGTGCCCTGCGTAATATAAATGATGAATCCAGTCACTGTACTAAATTAACCTCTTCTGCAGGCACATCGATATCATCACAGGAAAAGCGTAGAAATCGATAGGCGAAGACAGAATCTGCAAATCAACATGATCGTTTTTTGAACTTTCTCGAATTTTACTGAAGTCATCCCTGTATCACTTTCGTAGATCGCAGGAAACAGATTTGTGAAGATGTCGTCATGATCAAAAGTCATACAAACAAATAATTAATATTAGAATATTTATTTATTTATTTATTTATTTATTTATTTATTTATGTATTTATTCATGAACTCGTTCCGGAGGGATAATATGCGAACCATTTCAGGAGCAGCCCTTGAATACCATTGGAGTCTACATAATTTCCTCAGCAGAATTGTTTGGCGCACTCTATCAAAGGCCTTGGAGAGAGCAAAGGATATTACATCCACTGACCTGTTGAATGCTGAAGAGAGCTGTTCATCTGCAATACAACCCAACTCTAACTCTTTTTTCCTGTACTAAAGTTAGAAGATAATGGCAAAGGTTGCACAACAGAGGACCCAAAATTGTAACTAACAAATTAATTCTACTAAAAAAAGCTTTTTTCATTTCTTTTAAATTTAAGCAGTAAGGAACAATCACTGGTGCTTAGCAGAATGACGCCTCGTAGTCGCCGTAAAAGTACAAATGCTGATGTTATTGCCGACAAAACACGTTTTTAACTCTTTTGTGAGTCATCGGATGCTGGAGCGAGGTGGCCAATATGTACTTTGAGTGGAGGTCCCACTGAAACCAGCATCATTTTGTCAAAGAAAGAGTGAGTGGAGAACAGCGGTGAAACTGAGGACTCATGAATTTTTGGATCACTCTTGTACTCTGGCATGGTCACAAATTTTTCTTTTCCATTTCCTCTGATGGAGCTTCGTCGAGCAAAGGAAATGGAAGACATAGTGTAGGGACATATGTATTGTACATGAGTAGCGACTCAAAGTATTATAGTTCAGGAAACTCATTTAAAAGCCTACTTAACCCTGTTAATCCTTAAAAAACCAGGGATTACATAATTGCAGCAGCCATCGTTGCAGCAAAAAACAAGATGGGAAAACCCCGTCTTCTTCAAATAATTTTTAGAACAAATTTGGAGAGTTTGTCGAGCTGGTGGGAGTTTTTGATCAGTACTCTGCGGAGAGGAATCGGACAAAATGCTCGGAAAAATTAGTTAATAGGAGACATGGAATGAATTGATGTACAGGGGTAACATAGGGAAGTGATGCGAGCAGCTCTCAGGGAAATTTTCTGGAACTCATTGTAGCAGGTAATCTATGAGAAGAGGCAGGCGATTGGTGTGCGGGATTTCATGCCTCGGACTACATACATCATGTCATAAAACAAAAGGAATGTTACAGTCCGAGGTGCTTCCGCCAGGCACGACAGTCGTGGCTACCTTCTGAGTAGGTTACGACATGAAAATGGCTATAGTGGGTTAAGAAAACGTTAAGAGAGGAAAATCCAGTGATCCGCACCCGTTTCCTTCGCTAATTCCTCTGCTACTCCTGACAAGGAGGCCTGGTATAAATTAGCGAAGCTGGGCTGGGATAACGTAACCCTCATCTCCGCATCCGCGTTTCTGCTCGCTCTCTCTCTCCTTCAATATGCCTTTTTAAGGTCCTCCTAAGGGTTTATTGCGAAGAAAAAAACCTTTGAGAATAGTAGTGTCAAGTCCTGGGCTGTTGAATTCTTCCACTGTCGGAACGCGAATTCCTGGAGAAATGGGATGAAAGAACAACAGAAAAAGTAACACATGGTCCCTGGTGTTCTAATGTTTAGTTGTTGTTAGTTGTTTATAGACATTATCAGATAAATTTGTGATAGAAGAAAAAAGGAGATCAAAGCTTCGGACCTTGTACCAACATCGTCAGGAGTTTAAAATCCTTAAATTCTTCAGAATTTCTCTAGAACTTCTCTCAGCATTGTTTTGAAAACGTGTAACTACTCTTTGTGAAAATTCACGAAGAAAACACTTCCATATTAGTTCATTTTGAAGCCACCGGGTATCTTCTCGAATGCGCGATATGCAGGAAAACTGGGGGAAAAATAAATGGTTCAAAATAAAGGTGTTTTCATGACAGCCTGTGTTGTCACAAGGACATCTTCATTCTAGAGATTATCGTCACATAGGAAAAATTCAATACATTCACAGTAAGAATGCTCAGTTTTTATAATTATTTGTGAAGCGTGGAATCTCTCAAGCCTTCAAAATATTTCTCTCAAAATCTCTTAAAGTTTTGCGCTCAAAACGAAAGTTCGGAGTTCAACGTGGATGAATTAGTCCACGGCTTTTCTACCACATGATTTGGCCTACAGTTCACTTGCGGTAGAATCATGTGGTCCGAGTCTTCAATCGCGGTTGCAGTTCGTGCCAACGATGGCATTAAAGTCGCCGACAACGAATTTGTAATAGCTCTTCTCCTCTCAAACCGTCTGTTCCAGAAGTTGATAAAAACCTTCTCGTTCTTCTTCTGTGGCTGCGAATGTTGGTGCGTACCCGTTGGTGATTGTGGTGATTGATATCGTACCATGTTCCTCGATCCGTAGACGAAGAGTTGCTCATGAATTCGTGAGAGTCCACAAGGTGTTGCATCGTCGAATCAATGAGGAATCCGACTCCGCCGATGTCACCTTACCTTTCCTAGGGTTTTAACGTATATCGCAGATTTCTAAGAGAGCGCGGTCTATACTGAAAGCCGTCGTGATTTGCCATGCAAACGTTTTTTGGCTACGTCAGCGTTGCACTCTCAACAACGTCTAGCCATCAATTATTAGACTCGTGAAAAAATTGAGCTTTTTTTGTATTGTCTTTGCCTTTTTTCCCAAATTTTAATGAACGGCAACTTCAGCAGACGATACAGCTTTCCTAATGAGCACGGATCCTCGCTCATTCTATGAGCAGGTCATTGACGCGGTGAGCCATCTGATTTCAGATGACCTGACTGCAGAGCGAGGAAAAAGGAGAACCCTTATTTCATTTTTTCATTTTTGGTGAAAGTTCGTTTGCCAAATGAGAGTTTTTGGAGCTATAGGGGACAGCAGTCATAACGACAATTTTTCTACAGATTATGAGGCCTCTCGATTACAAGGGAACTCGATCCGTACTTGAAGCACTTCTTCTGATGTCAGTTAGGCACTACTACCAATACGCCAGCCAACAGTAATCGCCCTTAACCCTCCACACCGTGAAACAACAGGATGGTACGGTTATCCAACTCTCTCTTGTACGACGTGATTGAAAAGTAGGATTAGAGAATTTTTTGCAGTGTATATAGACGTTTTTCAAAATAGATCGCTGTCGATTTCATCCTCTCAGGCTTTGAGGAAGGCGAACTCTCCGAAACGTAAGCCGTTAACAAAGAAAATAACAACCTCGTGTACAGCTCTTCGCCACTAATTCTGCAATTGTTCAATTTTCATTTTTTTTTGAAAAATCACTTGAGCGCAACAAGATCTATCCATATATAAATATAAAACATAGCAACGCTTACGACAATTTTTTCAAAATCTGGGCGCGAGCGTGGGAGCCAAATTCAAACGATGAGAACGAGTATTGCAAGGAGTGGCGGAGTAACGAGTACGTAGAACACCATCTAAACCTAGCTGGGGTCTAGGATACCTCTCACAAGATGCTATCGATCCGGATATCGATTTATTGATCGATTTTATCGATTTTTCTTAGTTTAGCTCCAATCGAGGTAGAAATGTGCCCACTGGGGCAGTCCATCACGCTTATCACGGATCTCACAACCATTTTGAGCGAAATGTTTACTGATTTATTGATTTTATTGATTTTCGCGAGTTTTGCCCGAGGCGTGGAGGAAGCATACCCGGGTGCCCGGAGGGGTTGTCAACAGCGTTGATCGCGAATCTGATCACCATTCTTTCCATGCGTTCTGCTTCGGCATGGTGAAAGGTGCTCATAGGAGCTATATGTCATGCTGGGTAGGATCCATGAGCTCGTAACCAAGCGCAACCTGTTTAGGAAACCAACTTTCACAGCCTGATTCTCCTAACAGCAGGTTCTCTAAAATGACAAACTGCGATAACCATCGTTGGCTTGTTAATGCTTCATGAGTCCCAGTTCTGTGCATACATGAATAAAAACCTGGGCACAGCAAATGATGTGTGGAAAGCATTGAATAATACCTCCGCAGAAAAGGTTCTTCAGTCACATCAATTACTTGAGCCTTAAAGGCAGTTTATGCAATTGGCTTGGACCACAATTATTTTCTTGTCTATGATTTTGGACAGCAAACCTACAATTCAAGTGATTTCACACGCTATGTTAATACTCAGCGACAATGCATTGAATAAATAAATAAATAAATAAGTGTTTGTTGAGGCTGTAACTTCATATGTAGTCGAGAAACTCGAACAAAAGACTTTATGGCACACAACATCACAAACAGCCACTATTTATGTGAAAGCAAGAACAATTCAGAAGAGGAAATATGTGTAGAAGAAAGCCTATGTGCCTCATCGGAATCTTAACAAATAATTATTTACCCGTTTTAGTTAATGAATTTCGGCACAACAATAGGAAAGAACGATGGTATTGCAAATAAAAAGACTTACGAAAAGAAGTACATATAAGGTGGAGACAGAAAGCTTCAGAACAATAGACGCATCAGCACAAAAACTACTGCTCTTTTCGATCAGAGCTGCTATGGGCCTTTTTCACATTGAAAACAATCAATTCTGACAAACACAATTGAAATTTCAACTTACGATGCATAATGAATGGTATAGTTACGGTGCACATCAAATATACGAGGGCTCGCCAGCACCTTCTACATTATTGCTAGAAAAAGGTAGTGGGTAAGAAATATCAAACTATAGAAGAAGGTTGTATACAACAATGGATGAAGAGTAGGACCAGACAAGGGAAAGGGTGAGCTTTACCAGCTGCTATTGGCAGCCGGACATCAGCCCAATAAGGCATAGGCGTGCCTTAAAGGCAGAATTTTACATCAGTTTCCAAGATTTTGACAAAAAAAATCTCCAGAAGCTATTGAACACGGTGGAATACGTGATTTTATGCTTTACTGCCGAAAAAAGCCGTTTTCGAGCTCCAATTTTTAGAGAGTTTAGAAGGGGAGAGATGTTGGAGTAAGAAGGGAGAACGAGGTACATGAATAATTTACCACTGAATCCGCATTTTCTGAGGGAATTCTTACTTCCCGTGAAAGTTCCTCATCACACAATTCCTAACAGGATTGGAGTTGCACCAAATGTGTAACCAGTCAAGGCGACTACGCCATGGAAACTTTGTACTTCCCCCTTCTGGTTCCACCCACAAGCTCCCCGAAGGCGGTGGCTCGAAAACAAAAATTTTTTGGCATTCCTCTTTAAAATCATTCATATCGTTGTCATGAAGAGTTCGTGGGTATTCTCTTCATGTGAAAATCTTGAAAAAAAGATTCTGAGGTGGGGCGGTTCTTCCAATCAAGTTCTCATAACTACATAAAGTTGGATCAGTTGCATCCGCGCTTCCAAACTTTTTTTGCGCTCATTTGGATAAATAGTCCTTGGATGCGAAGCTATATGTATGTAATGCTCAGGTAAGGATTGCCCAAGCCAAATTTGGCGTTGGAAGGGCTTATCTAGACAAACTCAGAGCCCAATTCTTTCCCTAGTCTCGTACCTGACGTCCTTGCATTTGTTATTTTCTCCAGAAAAATCGGGATATTACCAATAAGAACAAGGTATCGTTTGTACAGATGATATACGGGATGCGATGTCGCTTATACGCGCTACTTATTCGGTCCTCGTTTCTGGACCCATTTTACATAGACGTCATTGTATTCTGTGGAATGATGCCGCATCAAATGTCGCATGAAGTTCGACGAACATGGGCTCTTCACAACTCCGGTGCAGATGCCACATTGCGCATTTCCATCGGCTGTGCGCTTGAAGTACTCCCAGACAGGGTGTTCGGTTTTTCTGAAAAGACATGTATACACTTTGTTTCTTCATGATATCACAAATTCTGAATTGCTGCCGGAAATTATCGGTACCCATTCGACGAATTCCCATGCTCTGATCCCATTAGTAACTAAATATTAGGTTGTGTACAACTTAACTGCGTTTTTGCAGATGAGTTTTTGACCTGCTGTTTTTCATGTACTTTCCATTCGATGTTGTCATTGCTGCATATCTTTCAAAAGCTTATCAATCGCTCAATCATGTTCTGGCTTTCATTTGTTTCACAACCAATCCTATCCCGATATCCAAGATGCTTACCAAGGTACAAATTCGTACAACTTTGCTTCACGAGTTCAAACTTGGGCGGAAAGCGGTGAAGGCCCATGAAAATATTGTGAAAGCATGGGGCCCAGATATCGTCTCACTACGCACTGCCCAACTCTGGTTCCAAAAGTCCGGAGACATAAGCCTTGAATATGAACCTAGTCGAAGTCGGATCCGTGAAGTTGACGACGACGCCTTGTAGTCTCTGGTGGAAGCGGACCCACGAAAACTGTGCGTGAGTTAGCGGAAGATCTTCAAGTGTCATTTTCCACTGTCGCCAAGCGTTTGAAAAAAAAAACTTGGGAAGGTGAAGAAAATAGACCAATGGGTGCCACATGAACTAAACACTGAACAAATGCTTAGGCTCTACCAGATCTCGTTGGAGTTGCTTTTGCGGAAAAAGAACTATCCTTTCCTTGACCGAATCGTGACCTGCGACGAGAAATGGATTCTATACAATAACTGCAAATGGTCCTCACAATGATTGGACAGAGACGAGCCCTCGAAACAATTTCCGAAGAAGTTGCACGAACTACTATGCTCAGTGGTTGGTGGAATCCTGCGGTAATTTGCATTATGAGTTCCTTAAAGCGGGCGAAACCATCAATGCGGGTAACTATGGTCGACAATTGGACGAAATGCATGAGAACCTGGCGCGCGCAAGTCAAGCAGTTGTCAACGGAAAGGTGCGATTCTTCTCCACAATAACGCCAGACTCCACGTTTCACTAAAAACGTCCCACAAGTTGAGCGACCTAGTTTACGAAATGCTGCCTCATCCAGCATACTTGCCAGACCTGTCGCCAATGGATTATCACTTTTCCAACCACCTCGACAACCTCATCAAAGGAAGAGTGTTCAAGAATCAGACCGATACTGAAAATGCCTTCCGCGAGTTCATTGCCTCCAAGACTCCGGATTTCTATTGCAAGCAGATTCGTGATCTTGTAAACGTTAGCAAGAATGTGTAGATTCTAATGGTGCTCATTTTGTTCAATAAAATTTCGTATGAACTGAGCTATGAACATTCGAAGTTACCCATCAAAAAAGCAACTATCCTGTACACAGCCTAATATATGTACTACAATTATGAAATGTTCACCTGTTTCTCTTCATATATGGCTTCTCTGCACCTCCAGATGTCCCTGGAGTAGCCGTGCTCCATCCATTTGGCGAAGAGCCAAGACAACCATGTAGGACTGAAATCTCCGTCTTGAAAGTACTAGAACAGAAAGACCACAGGGTAACTGTTTACCACCGCTCATGTCGAGACCAGAAGTAGAGGGGTCATGAGAGGATGGCCACTGGTTCCATTGTCCACGTTGCCATGCAACTGAGGGATCCTTGAAATGTTCACGTTGGGATATGGAACAATTATCCCAGGCAATAGTCAAGCACATTAGAGCGAGTTGATATTTAAAATATGTCCTAAAGTTACGCTAGCAACCAACGTAGAGACAATCAACATGCCTGTTGACCCCGTTACCGTGATAGTTATGTCACGTATTGCTTAAAGTAATAACAACGTAATTAAAGTTGATTAGCTTACTGTATTGCCATTTTGAAAATTACTGAGCTGTTATGTATAACTTTAAGCAGAAAATTTTGAGAAAAGATTGCAAACGCAGCTCACATTTCGATCGTAGCCCGAGTAATTCCTGAGCACATCATCCCGGTCGAATTGGTTGTACAGCTGCTGTGCGTAGTTTTCTGTTTTTACATATTGGTTCGTGGACAATATACAGGACTGCTGGTGAGCATCCGCCGTCGGCACACCGCTTGACACGGGGCCCTTTTGTTGCCTGAAGTCACTGGAAACGTAATGGAAACATTTACCCATGCTAACAGTTAATTACCTGTATTGCTTGATCTGCACGATCAGCTGTTGATAGTCCTGTTGATGATGGCGTTCGAGATGTTTGGTCATGTTGGTAGCACATGCTGACTTGACAACCTGAAGGAAAGAAACGTAGAGAAACCTAGTGTTTTACATGAAACTCATGTACAAGTCTTGGGTTTCTAGAGCACAGCACAGGGTGTTTTGGTATTACCAAGTCCTACTAGACCCATAGGTATTATGTCTTTCAATGCCTTTTTTAAGCTGAGGCTTCCTAACTTGCAGAATATGTTTACGCCGCAAATTATTCTCTACTCCTTGATATTCTTGTATTACCATACCTGCTTTGCCTTCAGATAATATTTTCTCTTTTATTATCATGATGGGGAGAGCACTATTCACTTCAGAGTTTCATCCTGACTACTTTAGCTCCAACTTGTCGTCATTCTTAGGACTGATTTCACCTCATCAGTGTGTTTTTAGAACACCTTTGAGCGCAAAAATAAAAATAAATAAATGAAAAACCAGGGTGTTTCGGAACGTGAACAGACCTTCCATGCAATGGAAATGGCAATGCTACGCTGGACCAAAGGGCTTACGCGCCTCGACAGAGTTTGAAACGATGATGTGCGCGCGATGTTCGGAGTAGCTGCAATCAGGGCGAAGATGCGTAAGGCTCGGCTACATTGGTACGGACACGTATTGAGAAGAGACGACAATTCAGTTGCTAAATCAGGTGTGAACATCACCGTGGACGGACGTAGACGGAGAGGAAGACCAAAACTCGATGGCTGGATGGGATGGAGGAAGATATGCGTTTACTGAAGCTCACAGACGAAAGCGCTTTCAATCGCGGCAAATGGTGCAACCACACGAGAAATGCCGACCCATGCTCTTGGGAACATGGCTAGGAAGAAGAAGAAGAAGTTTTGGGGTCTGAGCTAAGGTCCCAACAACTCTACGCTGATTGCACTGCTGTCAGCGTCGGCGTTCTCAAGAAATAAGCAGTAACTGTTACCGGCCTTTTCCCAGAGATAACAGTTCCTTCGATTTAATATGATTACTAAAGTGATAGAGTAAGTTAGGACACCTTTGAGTCACATTTGCCTATTCTTTCGTGTTCAAATAGCCAAAACGGCCAGACGCTACACGTGCGGTGGGCATGTGTCCACAGACACATGCATATTCCCGAACACGCTAACTATAACAGCGAGAAACAACGGTCGATGGTATCGAGAGGTCATAGAGTGGTACACTAGGGAGAACAGACGATTGTTTCCCAAACAAGGGCAAAGTGGAGATGATTTTCTAATAATAAAAGGCATTGATTTCATTACGATGTTCCTTCTACAGTAATCCGTAATAATCCGTAAGGAATTGAAATGATATCATTTGTCCCAAAAAGGTTAGCACATGCTTGCAGCATAAATTACAGAAAAGAACCAAATGGACTTTTGCAGATGGCCACAACATGACCCATAGTTCCAAACCTTCCAGATACTCTCGTGGAGATTGAGGATAAAGATAAACATAAATGTATTGATGTCTCAGTGATTCTGCTATGTAGAAGTCTACTTCAAAGAAGAACTACCATTCACACCGAGCACATCAGGGACATCGCGAATTAGCTTTTGATTCACTTCCTAAACCTAGAGAGGTTCTCTTACACCTATTGTACTTGTGATCTATACAGAACTGTATAGCGCACGTACGTGCACACGGATAAAGAATAAAAAATGCTGGTTATATTCTTGGCAGATACGTTGTGGCGGCTGGTCAACTACTCTCTCACTCCTCATTTTCCCTTACCTCCATAAGCAAATAATACCCTGAAAGAGATGTCTGGGCCTCTAGAGCGGACACAATTTTTCTCACATTATTTTTCAAACAACTGATGAAAGAGACTATTAGAAACTGACATACGTAGACTGAGGAGAACGGTGATATCCATGCACTCGATGATGTAATGCACTACATATCAAATGAGTTTGGGCAAAACTCTAGAGCCCAGAGCGTGAAGAATTTAGTCCAGCCAAGATGTGGCATACGAAATGAACCGTTTCCGTATAAATTTGCACAATATGAACTCTAAATACTGGATTGAAAGCTATCTGCATTGTCACACTCCCCACTTCCCAACAACCCCTCTCCCCCTGCACATCCCTCTTTCACTGTTCCTCTTCGACAGAGAAATGCACGTAACCAAGACAGACGAGGCGCTCTGATCTCGACGCAAGCAATTTTTTGCGGATCGTTCATGGACTAGTTACCCATTTCTGGTTTTCACTGATTTAGAAAATGCGAAATCCATCACGTCTCAAGACCACCACACGTCTCCTCGAGAAGAAGCGCTCGCGAAGGGTCTTTACGACGTTATTTCTTGGATCAACGATTATTCATCTTTTATCGCACCGGTGCGCTGTATTTCGTGAACTTTGGACATAACTTAAAAGAAAGTGGCTCTGAAGCCCCCTTTCAAAAATGATACTCAGATAGCCAAATCTTTTTAAGTTAAGCGAACTCACTTTTTAAGTTCTCATAATTCCATTGTAATCCAATATTTCCATAGATTCTGCCTAAATTCTTTACTTGTGACTCCATAGATCCAAAAACCCTTGCAGAAACAACCACTACTCCGCTATTCGCCTCTCCGCGCACTGGTTCCCAGCGCGGACCTACCGTAGCCGAAATCCGCGAAAAGCGCGATGTCGGTGCCGGCACACGGTCGCTCATGCTGGACATAGTTGACTTTCGCTTTTCGTTTTTTACGAGAAATGTCCCTAAGTGACTTTGCAAGCGGCGATGAGACAACGGCCGATGAGAGACCCACGTAATGTCATTTAATAGGTCACTCGAACTGTTTCAGATAACAGCGAAGGTCGTGCCCTAATGAACGACATCTGCTCGGCCAATACTCGGTGATCATAGCCTGGACGGGTTCGAACGGGGCTACAAGCATTGTAGTGGATTTTCAGGGGGTGAAAGAAAAAGAAAGTGATATTGTCTCAGGTTCACTTTCGTAGAAAGGAATAACAAGTGCCAGAAAAAATACGGGCGGTTCCTTTGCTTACAATACCATTCTGTGATTCACACGTTATGCAGCTCCGTAGAACGAGGAAACCAATCTTCGTTAAGGAAAGAATGCCTGTAATATGGAGCGCGGTGATACAGACCGAGGGCCATTGGGTGCTTAGTTGATTGACCGGTAATGACAAAAAAAAAGCCTTCCATAAGGAAACTATGTATTATTTCTTTATTATTTCATTTCCTCCTGTCTATTTTGTTTGCTTTTTTATTGCTGTAGAAAAAAACTGAATCCTACTCCCTCTTACTAAAAAAAAAAATAAGTAGATAGCTCACTTGGGAGCCACCAACCAATAAGAATAGAAAGTCTTTAGGATCGTCCGTTGGTAGCTCTCGGCATAATATGATAACAATAGAAAACAGTCGAACAAATACAATCCGAAATGATGGCAAAAGTTGCCTAGTGTCGGATGGAAATAATCATTTAAAAGAGTGCAAATCTGCTACGTCAACTACGCCGAATATTTTTCGAACAAATCTTAAAAAATAAATATCAGATTTGCCTACAAAGATGGAGAGGGCTTTGTACTTGGGCGAAATTTCTCGAAATCATTGTCCTAACCAGTGAAGGACGGAACAGAAAGAGGCGGAAGGTAGCAAACACAAGGATGATTTTCTGAATCTGCCAAGAGAGTCGCCCATTTCATTCAATAAATAAAAAAATGTAGATTCAAGGCAGAAAAGAAAAGAGCGCGCTAAGCAAGGGCACTAAGCATATCTCCTATCATGCTGGAAAACGCACAACAGTTAGCCCACTTTTCGATGTTTTAGTGAGATGAAATCTAGAAACCTTTGTAAATAACTTCCAAACCCTAACTTAGTTAAGATGACTCATTGGCTAGGTTGAATAGGGAACCTATACCGTCGCGAGGCTAAACAATTTTGGCCATCACTTGTTTTCGTTTCCTCCGTTTCTAGTAAGCTTTTCCTACATCTCTTTGTTTTCGACACCATAAAATCGTTGTCAGCGCCATTGTGTTCATATAATCAGTAAAAAACCAGGTTTAAATGGATGAAAGGTAAAGTAGTGACTGGCCGGAGGCACTCAGAATGTTTGGGATTTTTTGACCGGTCGCATAAGTTTTGGAGGAGCAAGGAGGCCAGCAATTTAGTACTATTAGGAAAGGAAGATAGTTCTTGGGAATTCCGGGTAATACAGGAGGTTGCACGTGAACATGACGTATAGGAGCAGCGTAAGAAAGAGACTGGATGCAAGCAAATGCTGTTCTTATCAGAAGATTGTGATTACACATGTAAAAAATTAAGTGAGGTATTCCAGACATGAAATAGAAAACAATTCTGGAGTGTTGGAAATATATCATGTTCTAAATAATATAGCACAACGAGATAATAGCTCTAAAAGTAGAGTTAGAAAGTAGGGGCATTTGGTTTCCATAAGCTGCTGTGTTTTCCTTTTATTGAAATTGTATTTCTCCCTTTATTGGAAACAAGCCCTGAGCTAAACCCTTAAACGGTTAAACTTTGACCAATTAGTCCTTCGACATGCAAACGGCCAGCCGGCGGCGCCAAGGCGCTCATCAATTCCCGTTTATGATGTCGTAGTTCGCAACTATAAAACTTCAGAGGTCTGCTGTAGAACAGTGCCCACCAAAGCCACGTTTATCATTTCACATTCCAAAGGTTGTCTTCTGAAGCGTTGTTCGATGTCACAACGCTTAATGTTTGACGAAAAATCAATAATTCCTCAAGGCTTTCCGTAGCATTTTTTATGGGCTCAGAAAAAAACTGAATCCGGTCCTTTTAGTCAATCGATAAGGTGATTTTTCCTATTAGAAACGTCAGTCGTCAATACGGCCATATGATGACGGCGGCGAGAAAGCTCCGGATTGGATATCGCGGCGGCGACGAGAGCGCCGCGCCCTTCACTCATCCAGACACCTACCGTAATCCGTTCGAGATCCTGCACCCAAAGGAAAGGCGAAAGAATGCAAGGTAAAGAAAAGGAGGAAATGTAGACGGTTTGAAGCTAGCAGAAATGATTTACCTTGTTGCATAGGCGACATCGGACATTCTGGTCGTCCAAGCGGATAAAGTAGCCCCAACATGGATTCTCCGTCGGTCGGCCACGTTTTGCCGGAGCAGCTCCATCGCGGGTTTCACATCGTTCCTCTTGCTGCTCGAACTTTACCTCCTCCTCCTTTATAGGTCTATCTGGTTCCTGTAAACTTGTTGGATTCATTTTTTTTTTCACGAAAAATACTGAGGAGAAGAAGCTGGCCTCAGAAAGGTATTGAATTCCTTTTTCAGGAAAAATGCTGGAGAGAAGACGCTGGACTCAGAAGGGAGGTTGAAATTCTTTTTTAAGAAGAATGCTGGAGAGCAGGCGAAGTATTCAGAAGGCGAGATTAAATACCTTTTTCAGGGAAAATGCTGGAGAGAAGACATGGGATTTCGTAGTGTTTCCGAGAAGCTAGCGAAATTATTGACAGTTTAGGATTTTAACCTACATAGTGCGCATGTTTGACGTCAGGATTTTTTATTCTGACCCAAAAATTGCCGTAAAATCTAACTTCGACGTGGTGACCAACTTTTACTCCTATTGCTGGGGTTTGGTTAGATCTAAATAGACAGGTAGCGGTAGAAAGGGACAAGGGTTGCACGATATTCCTTGGCAAAATGAATATCCTAGGCCAAATTTGGCCACGATGGACAAACCGAGGTTCAGCTCTAGGACGAGCGAGTACGGCTTGTAAAGCCTTCAAGATTCTGCCATATTTCCATTGCTTTTCGCTTCTTTCCAGGAAATAGGTAAAATTGCAGGGAAAAGTACAGTAGTTTCTAAAAATGAAATTACTCAAAACTGGGTTCTGTGGAAAACCTCAAGCATCCTACAGCGTTTCTTTAATGAAAGGGCGACAAAATGAAGGCTCATTCAGAACATTCTGGCTTTTTCTTATCCAGAAATACCATGTTCCACATCTCAAGAAAGAGACAATTGGACACTCGGGCGTAACTTTAAAAAGTGAAGACGAAAATAAGGAGACCTAGATACCTTCGGTCATCGTAATCTACATGAGGAGCGAAAATTTTCCACTACGAATGATAGTTCTTCATTCACTCTTCATGGAATTCTTCAAGTCCAAAATGTTTTCAGTAAAAAGATATCTTCTAACGGTTCTTGAAGGAAACTATGGAAAAAATGCAGTAACACCACCAACTTCTTGGGATAAAAAAGCAAGAAAAAAGAGAACGGATAGACAGAGTAGGCTGCTCGGGTAGGCTGCCTGATTGAAAAATGATCGACATCGAGGTCACAAAATACAGAGAAAATGAGGAAAGCTGAAAGAAAAATGGCAAAAATATTGCAAGGATTTACTTCAAAAATCGCAACGAATTCGAAAAATAGCTGTTCGTAATTGATATCGTTTGAGGAATCAACAGGAAGAAAAAGGGAGAGCGGAAAATGGGCTACCTTGTGGTACAGACGTTGTTCCTGGTAATGTTTGGTTCTAATATCACCATAATCATACTTGAGAGGTTCATATTTCTGTGTAGTGGAGATGTCCTGATAGTTTATAGTGGGAATCTAGAAGAACCAGATTTATCCAAGGCTGGCAGCAGAAAATCCATTGGCAGAAAAAATCACCTCTGAGTCATAGTTGCCATGTTCAATAGGTCTAATATCGTGATAGCCAGGAAATTGGCACCAAGAATTGGTGATGTCGATATTGCCAAGCGCTAGGCCTGTCGGCAGGCCTACTGCCGAGCCTAGCGCTGTGGTCGATGTGATGGGACCCATTTGAAGCGCACCGGAACTGATGCCACTCATCGTGAGCGTTCCGGACGTCATGCCGTACGGGTGAATCGCGACGGGACATGCCGGACCGTCTGCTTCGCCAGAGTTCATCACCGTGGTGTGCCGAGACAAGAAAGTCGCGCACCGCCCCTAATAGTCATCGCACCGTCGCCGCCGCCGCCGCCGACGCTGCTGCTGCTGCCGGGGCCCCGCCGCCGCGGGCCCCCCAGCGTCGCCACGCGATGCACATCGCTCCGGGGCGAGCATGTTGAGGCGCCATTGGCAAAGCGATACCTCTCAGTACTGTAAGGGCAAAGACGAGCTTAGTCTGGATAAGGTGAGGAAAATAAAGACGAATCGCGTGCAATCACTAACAAAATAGCAAACAAGGGCTTAGTACGTCATTCGTGTGCGTCATTCCAATCGTGAGCCTTGATGAAAAGGCCGCTCCGAGTTAATACATGAGCAACGCCAGAGAATCTGCCGCCGAAAGCCTCTTTTTGAGCCCAAACACCCAACATCAAGCCAAGTTATTCAGGGATTCAGGTGAGATTTCTCTTCAATAACTTCAAACTCTGAAGTAGTCTTGAGATCACGACAAGTTTCCATATTACGTTTTCGACAACTGTGATGTGTTAAGGGCAGCATTTTCAGGCGATAATTTTGACAATTCCAGGAAGAATGAATGAATGAATGAATGAATGAGTGAACGAATGAATGAATGAATGAGTGAATGAATGAATGAATGAATGAATGAATGAATGAATGAATGAATGAATGAATGAATGAATGAATGAAT
>JARK01001459.1:389312-426199 GCA_000688135.1 Ancylostoma ceylanicum | reverse complement strand
CTCAAGAGGAAACTGACTTCTTTTGAAACCAAAATATTATTGAGCGGTTCTCACTGGTATCCACTGGGGAGGGGAGGGGGGAGGTGGGGGGGGGGGTTATGAGAAGAGATTCAGTTCCTCCAGCGGCACTTCTACGCGAAAAAAAGACGAATAGTATAGACTGGATGTTAAGAGTACGATGGGCTATATGGCCAGTATTCTTCCGAGGCAATCATTTCCCAGATGAACATTGAAAAGGTATGTACAAACTATCCGCCTTCTGCAGGTTAACGTAATGTTACCAGAATAGATAGGGTAAACCGTAAAAAAGCAGCAACAAAAGTTGCACATGAATATGGAAACCCAAAATCTAAGATCCACTTTTGCTGTTGTATTCAAGGATGGAACAAATCGAGCGTCCGCAAGAAAACACCTTTCACTTGTCTCTGCTGTTCAGAGGAAAAAATGCCAAGAATTTGCCCACGTAGTTCGACTGAACAACTCGTCCCGAATGTCACTTAAAGAAGACGTACGCAGCCATTAGGCGTCCATAACTCGGAATGTGTACATTTGATGAAGACGTGATCATCACCGAATCGATGATGCGATCACTTAACACCGACTTGAAATGAGTGGGGATGCCATGTAAGATGTATTCAGGACAGATTCCTCTCAAATCTGCACAAAAAATCAACATAGGAGTGTTTTTAAAAGTGGTCATGGAGAACGGGATGACAGAAAGAAAGGAAAAGCGTGAGTGAAAAACTAGGGGAAATCTAGGAATTTGCAGAAAAAGTAGTCACATGGTAACCAATTCTATTGGCAAGGAAATATTAGAAAGAAAGGTAGATGAGAGTTTATGATTATATACCGGCAATATAGAAGTTACTAACATCAGGAGAGGAAAGGAGCAGACATACGTACATATGGTACTGTTTTCATGATTGATTACTTGTCAGATGCTGGTTCTTTTATGAATACTTGACAGTTTACCAGTTTTGTAAGCTGCACACATTCACTTTGAGAAAGGAGGATCTGGCAGGAGAGGGATTGAGGAGAATATGGACTTTCCAAATCCTCGATTTGCCACAGAAACAAAATTTACGTCACATAATTCCTGCACAACTGAAGAGAACTAGCTAGCTAGAAACTTTCTGTGCTACAAAACCATTATTTAGATTCGAATAGATTCCGTCAGCTAGAGATGAGGAATGAACACTTACTCGAAGGCATTAAAAAAGCTTCGAGCAGCTACGATCGGTGCTGTTGCATAGGACATCTCTGGGACAACTATTAATCATTTTTCTGGGTGCCAGTTATCACTGATTTCTCTGAAGATTGTAGAAAATCGAACAATTGTAGAGAGGGCTGACGCTGAGGGAAAAATCGCAGACAGTCTCAATCTTTAAAAAATTAGGAGTAGAAGTCCAATTAGTGAAGAAATCTCAAATATCTATTGCACATATTTTCAAAAAAGAACACTGTAAACTGCAGTGACTTCACACCTTTGGTTTTGGTCAACTTTTGGGAAAACAATATGAAAAGTGCTGCAGGGGTTTGAGCGAATTTTTCCTGGAATTCAAGTTTGAGATTTACCCCAATTTTTACCTACGTAAAATTGAGTTGATTTTTTTGAATTTTTTTTTTGAATTTGAGGGAGGAAATTATCCTAAGCTTTCGCGGAAATCAGCTTCATTTCGCACATGGTAAGCACATGGTAGGAACGAAAATAACTTGGAATATACTCAAACACTAGCGGTTTGGAATAACCACGTCATTCGTTGAATGCATCACTGGAAGGTCTTATAATAATCTCATGAATAAAAAGGTGAAATAAGATGAAGTAAAACGGATTTCGATCGTTGCACAAGAGGCCGGATGACTCTTTGAGATTAGCCTGCAAAAGCGTGTTAACTCTACCCTCAGTTTACCCATCGCCAATACATCTCTGGGAATCTCAATGAACCTCTCAGGGAATCTCAATGATGCATCCAGCCTCTGGGTTGCAGCTGGATACGGAAGCATGGGTAAACATGTTGGTGTCTGACAGGTAAAAAGGAAATGTTGGTGAGCTAACACGTGCACCATGGTAACCTCCACGATGCATCCAGGCCTAAAGGAGCACCTCATCGAATTTAGGCAAATTTAGGAACCTTTCGGTCATAGAATGTCTTCTCAAAGGAAAAAAAAGAATTACATACTTTGGAGATGGCTTCCATTCGCCAGCTCTCCTTCAGGGCTAGGATTCATGGATGCAAAACTGGGCGAGACCAGATTAGCAAATTTTGCTGCCTGCGTCTTCTAACTTTGAATAGTCTATGGAATAACCAATCTCGCTAAGCATCGTTGGTTTGCGTGGTGAGCGTTTTATGAGTCTCAGCCCAGAACCCCTCAGAATTTTTTGACTATCAGGTTGTTGCGAAATTAATTGCCGAAATAGACAGTCCAGTTCAAAATGCTGTAACTCTGTTCAAACTCAACTTTATTTATCAAAATAAAATCCATCAGATTCTACACATCTCTGCCAACGATCCGGTAATTCATTTATACCTTTACAATAGAAACTGAGATCACAAGATTTTAAGAACTCTTGGAAGGCAATTTCAACATGCTCCAAATCAGGAAACTGCTGCTGACGCAGGTTTGCTTCGAGAGCCCGGAAAAAGTGATAGTCGGTAGGGGAGAGGTCTGGAGAGTAAGGTGGGTGAGGGAGAACCTCGATGCCTAACTGCGTCAGTTTTTGCCGGGTGAGTTTTGAAGTGTGAGGCCTAGCGTTATCCTGGAGCAGGACAGGCCCACCTCTGTTTACCACTGCCGGCCACATTTGTCGCAACTTTTCATACATCAGGTCTAAGTCACAACAGCAAGACTCTGATGTAACAGCCTGACCAGGTTGCAGAAGGCTATAATGAATAACACCCTTACAACACCACCAAACTGTCAACATAACCTTTCTAGGGTGAAGATCTGGTTTAGGGAAGCCTGGAGGGGTAGAGAACTTGTCTACCCATACATAATCACGTTTCTTATTATCAAATAGGAGCCATTTTTCATCTACAGTTGTTAAACGGCCACGAAATGGCTCGTTTTTCTGGCGAACGAGGAGGTTAGAACAGATCTCGTAGCGGGTGGATTGTTGGTCATCGGTCAGATCATGGGGTGTCCACTTTTGCATTTTTCTCACCATGCCAATGGGGGCCAAATGTTTTGAAACTGTAGCATAGTGAACCCCCAGGCCTGCCGCCAACGTACGAGTAGTAGTGTCGGGTTTCGTTTCCACCGCTGCTCTCAGTGCTTGATCGTCCAGCGACATGCTTCGACCACGACCGGGTTTATCTTCGAAATCAAAATCGCCGGAAGAGAATTTCGCGAACCAGCACCTCACTGTCCTTTCGGAAGGAGGGTCCGTGCCAAAAGCAAGCGCTACATTACGGGCTGCTTCCGCTGCAGAATGGCTGAGTTTGAACTCGTACAACATGATCACTCGAAAATCGCGTCGGCTCACCATTTTTCGCGACCCTATAAAAAAGTCCAGGGAAGAGCTAGCGAGGTTATTGAAGAAGCATCTGAAAGAGCAGAACAAACCCTACCAGGAGCTAGCACAAGTTGGCTTGAAGTTGTTGAATTGGGCAAGGAAAAAAATTTTTTTCAAGCATACCGTGAAACGGCAATTATTTTCGCAACAACCTAATACTTGGTACTCTCCTGAATAAGATCTGCTTCCTTAAATCTGCCAGGGCTTGTCTTGGAAAGGCCTCATGAAAGACTGCATCATGTGGTCGCTCTCCTAACCCGCTGCACTCTTCCAGGCCACTTAGCTCCCATACCGACGTCAGCCGGTCAAAGTGTCTGGCTTCGTCGAGATACCATCTTCGCTGACTTTGATATCTTCGCAGGTTCGCGTTTTTTTCTCTCGCGAGAGGGCGACTAAGTGCGTCAACTAAGTGGGTCAACTCGTTCGGCTGCGCTGGCCGGACGGATGGAAAATGACCGAAATCTGTGCGAAGCAAAAGAGCGCCGCGCTCGTCTTGAAACAATGGAGACCGGTTGAAACAACGCACGCATCAATGAAAAATCAACGCAACAAATTCCCGCGTGCCTAGGCGCGGCTGCGCGGCGACGGCGCTCACGTCGACACCGTACGAGGCCGTTCCGGAGAAGGTACATCACAGATCCTAAGAGATTTACTGCGGGAGAGGGTTTAGTGACTCTTTGCAAAGTGTTAGCAAGTGAGTATCGAAAAGTATTCCAGAACTTTCAGTGATTTTCAGTACTCCACACTCAGGCTTTTGATCCGGACCAACATTCAGATCAGGACGGATCCAGTAAGTCTCTCAGAAACTGCGATCCATGGTTCCTACGGACTAACTAGTTGGCTCAGAATGTAAGAACGAAGAGCATTAGTGGTTGAAGCAAATGTACGGCAACAGAAGGAAATCTGGCTGAATTTACTTGTCAGTTTTCTGCTGCGGTCTTTCAGCATGCTCTTCTGAGTGAATGACAACTGAGCCGATAGAATTCTAAAATTTAATAGTTAGTGAAGTAGAATAACTCAGATTCAGTGTTAGGCTTACTTCCTAGACCTGTGCCGTTGATTCTGACGATACCATAGAAAAAAAGAGTTATTCTCGAAACAGGTAACAGTAAAGGTTACAAGTATGCTTTAGTTTGCGGGATTGGAGAGGTACAGATCAAGGAAAGTGGAAGTTTCGTCGCTATGGGATCCCTGAAAAATTTGTAAATCTATCGAATACTTAAGTCAGTGGGAAAAATGGCCCAATTGTGACACCTTTTCGTACATTTCTCAAAAATTTTAATTTCCCTTATTTACAGGATGATTTCAAATGGCTATCGATTGGCTACAAAAGCAAAGATGACCGATAGTGCATGCGACATGTTAGGAACTTCTGGATCCGCCATTATATGTGAGGAGAAATTCATAAAACACTGAGCAAGGGCGTGATACCACCAAGTCTCGCATTCGGGACAATAATACGATGCTAGGAATCGGATCAGAAGCATGAAGGGCGAATTTTCTGGACTGAGCGGGCTACGCTATTGTCATAATTCTCTAGACGTAATGGCAACGGCTTTATTGGACAAATTTATCCATATGTTGTTGGAAAATATCTCAGTAAACTACCCCAGAGAAATTTAGCGACACTCTTCATTATTTTGTGATGATTTGGTTCAAATAACTAGAATAATAACTAAGATAATAATAACTAATAATAATAACTAAGATAATAATAATAACTAAGATAATAATGATAACTAATAATAATAAGAATAATAACTTCTGATCGATTTGCTTCATAGCTTGACTCCGACATTGAAGGATATGGGCAAGGATGCTGAGCTATAGTTATGCCAAAGTAACATCGTGGAAGAACTATAGTAATGCCAAGGTAACGTCGTGGAATAAAAGTCGAATGAATCGATCAATATCTATGTTTAGTGTTCGGGTTCATTGAGACGTAATGAAAGTATCCCGAAAATCGATTCGGGCAGCAGTCGAAGGTGGTAACCACGAAATCTTCGGCAAGTAGTAAAGTACTCACTTTGGATGTGAATTCAATCAATTAAAAGTAATTCGGGACAAATATTGGCTAGAAGATCAATAAACATCAATAACGTTACTGAATAATTGTGCGGAAGAGAAATATTCCTGAGCCATACAATATGGCATCTGCTGGACGTGGACAGAATGCAAGGAAGGCTCTGGAACAGCGACCGAGACCGCTGGGGCCTCTAGGAACCGAAACATTGGATATTGAAAATCGTACTCAAAACTGGACCGCCGAGAGACGAATTTCTGTTTTGATTCGAGTTTGGCAGCGAAACGTACGCAAAAACGTCACCGACGATCTTAATTCACTCGAACACGTTAAATGGCCATCAGTATTCGTGTTGGAATCGCCTTACCAGCCTGCTATCGATTCGTTTCGTGATCGACAACGTGATCGCGACGATGTGCGCCGTTTGTGGGATTGTGTCTCCTTGGTAGAGCAGGGCAATGCGTAACGTAACGTAATGCAACGGACTCTACTACCAATGCGCAGCTGCTAGTATTGAAAAGAATTGATGGCTAATCATGCCTTTTGCCATAAAAACCAACGATGCTCCAGCACACAATCACCACAGTATCAGTAGTTTAGTTGGGAATGCGTTGCTCCCCCTTCGAAGGCTTGGATTCATGGAGCTTTAACCAAGCAATCCAGCGATGGCTAGCGTGCTCCTAGCTATCCTATAGACTACACAATATTAAGAGACGCAGGATGTAAAAGATGGTTTGCTAGCCTGGACCAGCATTCGTGAATCTTTTCCAAGATGTAGTGCGTCTCAAAGGCGACGTGTGGAGTACTGAAGTTTTGAAATGAAGCATGTACACTAAAAAGAGGTTATCCACGTCGTTTGGTACATTTGGATGAACCTGGCCGATTTCCGCAGCGCTGGAAAATTCGTCCATGTCGTTGAAGTCCCCTGCGCATTATAATCCATCGTGGTCTTCAGTTGATTCTGGGATGTTTAGTATGAAAAACAATAAATAAATGAATGGAGATAGATAAATATTTGTTTACTAGTGACCAGATTACTGGAGATGACGATGAGTAAGGAGGGTAAGGGAAGCGGAAGTTGGCTAGGTTCATCCTAATGAAGCGTATCTTGTTGTCTTGTCGGGTACAGTACACTCGCGAGTGTTTCTTTTCTTCCTTTTCGATTATCGTTTTCCTTGAATTACACTCTTATATAGGCTATATACAGTTGAATACAAAAGGAAGCCTGCTTGACAGTCTTTGATTCTACTCAGGATGAAATGAACCAATTACGCAATCCTTCCTCCTATCCAAAGAATAGCTTTTCACGACACCGCACCTTGTACCACATATACGAACATCCACCAGCGATCAAAGCTACTGTGTTACACCGCTCATTGGGAAGCCCCATTATAAACGGAACTATTAGAGGCCTTGGAGGTAAAGCGACATTCCCCAGAACTAAACAACAGAGATGAGCTCACCGACACTCTGAGAATTATCACATAAGGGTGGCGATTGTGACCTCATCATATAGGGTCCTTTACAGACGGATTGCGCGTGCGGTTCCTTAGCATCGTGGCTGCAGAATCGCGGCGGGACCTCCTCAACCCTCTCACGTGGATCATGCTCTCTCCGCATCCCTCGTTCAGGTTCAGCAGCGATTTTGCAGTCACGAAATCCGTCTATCTTTTTGAGAAGCACTGTATCATGTCGCAGTTCTGATAGCCCTCATTCGTTGAGGAAGGGCATTATTGCTCCATCGTGTTATTGTTGTTGTTTTTTCTTGTCTATTGTGTTTCCGGCATGGTTGGTTTACATTGTTGATTGATGTGATTGATGGTTGATGATTGATGTAGAGTTAATCTTGGAGATACATATGTCGCAGTTATGAAGAAGGTGTCAGTACCTCGAAAGCTAACCAATAAATATATAAGAAGAAAGTCGTCAAAAATTATCAGAAGCATCTATTCAGGGTGACCCGGTGTAGGTCGGCCCACAGTGTAAGACTTCTGCTACAGTATCTTAGAGATTATCCAGTAATTTCTAGAATAGTCGTGGAATAGTGATGGAGTAGAAACCAAGCAGCACATCTTCATCAGAAAGTGATAACTCCCATAGAAGTTACTTCTAACGAATTGACGGCTGTTTTGTCCAGAACTTCGCAATGTATGAAAATTAGTTTTATCTCACTCTCCCTATCCGTTGACATTGGATTACAACTGGTAACCAGTAATAAGCGGATGATTGGCATCAGAACATCGACTGCTCACTTTGAACCACTAATCTTCTGATGACATTTCGAGAGCACGAGTACTTGTTCCGCAATTCCCAACTCGATGACGCTAGCTGACATTTGACATGATCTATCCAATTATCAAACGACGGCAAAAATAACCGATATTCGAGCGCAGCTTTGAAAATGACGTGGATTGGGCTGCTCATCCAATGTGTTCACGAAGTTGCAGAGTTGCCACTACTTTTGCACCCCCCCTCCCCCTCCCCATCACCACAACCTGATTGGCAAATCATTCGACCGGCACTGCCTGAAAAGTATGTTTTGCTTCCGAAAGCTAAAAATCACTAATCGTAGGGGGCACCAGCACAGGTCTTCCCGGGGCAACCTGGGCTTCGTAAAAAGGTCGAATAGTAGAGAGGGCTTTGTACCAGGGTCCATGGCTTCGGATTGGGGTTAGGTGCGAATATTGAGGTCGGTAAAGAGCTTGCAAAGGGCTGCTCGTATTTTGAGTGGCGCTATAGGGTCAATTGCACCGCATGAGACGATAGAGGTAGAAGGAGTGCCCTTGGAGCAGGTATCCTACATGCTTAGATTAAGTATTATAAAGATTCGAAGAATTCGTGCAAGGTCCAGACGCGACCGACTAATTTGAAATCTTTAGTGGATCAAGTATCAAGGAAGTTCTGGAAGTTGTTAGAAATATGAGCCACAACTTACGTGCAGCACGAAATATATGTGCGCAGAAGTCCAGCGCCTTGCTCCTACACAGAATTTGGAGAACTCCTGTGATGTCCACACTTCATGTAGTCTGTTGAAATTCGAAGAAGAGGGAGAACAGGTCTTTGCTAGATGTGCTCGCAAAAGCAGCCCAGACTTATGTACTACACGGGAGATATGCGCAGAAAAGTCCGGATTTTTGCCGTGCAGGAAAGTAGTCAGGATTCTTGTGGAGTCCGGACTCTGTGAATTGCTCTGAAAACTGAATTTAGGGGGAGATGACAGGTAACTCTGACAGGTAAGCGTTTGAGAGGCCAGCCAAAACTTATGTAACACCAAAAAGTTGATGCGGGCAAGTCCTCAGGTCTTCCTCACCTTCTTCGTGCCAATAAATGCCACCTTATCAGCATACACTTTTTTAGTTTGAATGAACTAATTTTTCGAATACTTCTCCACCATACCTAGCCTCATCATACTCGCAATTTTGAATGCGATCTGTGGAATCTGTACTCCACAACCGTTTTCCCAAAATGGTTTACGAACACTGGGCTGGCCTTTGCGCAAATATCTCTCATATTGCCCATAAGTTCTGGCTGATATTTCAAAACCTTCTAGATCCTCTAGTCTCACTAAAGATTTCAAACCATTCGCTTGCGTTTGAACATGAACCTCGCAAAAACCTTCCAAATATAGTGGATGTTCGAGCCTGTGGAATATGCGCTCCAATTGAACGACGCCATAGACTTGTTGGGCGCGCGAAGTTTGTACAGACTATTCAGAGAAGAGTCGGTGTCGCCGTATTCCTACGTGGAAAGCACAGCGATGAACATGACAATTCGCGCAGATTCTATCCTGATAGTTGCAGTGATATTTAGCTGCCTAACAAGATAAAGCAATCCCGGAAGTGATGTGGGATCACGTGGTACACGCGCATTCGAGCAGTGCGAAACCGACTCTCCGGTGAATTGCCTGTAATAAGAATTATGCGTTCATTTCCGCTTTTAATTTTTTAATAACCACTTCAATTCGTTATCGTTATACTACTAACTAGTGCCGTCCGCACCATTAACTCATGACTGAGGATTTAAAGGCAGCACTCACTGAACTTTCATTTTTTTAGGTGAGTCGCTTACTGTGTAGCTGGCTGCTAGGAAATCGCAATGGCAACTTGAAAACAGAAAAAAAACCCTACCTGCGGAGAAACAGCCGTGGACACGGATGCGAGCGTGGCCATTTTGGTGTCCTCCGCACCAGTTAACGCTGTTGACTCGAAATATAACGCGTATTCTAGCGCAGTGTATAGTGTAGTGTATGCAGTAGTGTACAGTGTAGTATATGAAATGCGCACTCTCCACAGGATATCGTAGCGTTGCGCGCGTATATCCTCATCGGAAAACTCGTCCGCACTTTGGACACATGGAAAACGGTGTCTTTATCACCCGTCTTCCGGCGTGTTTCACGCTGTTCCATCACTTCCTATGAGTCCATCGTCCCTGAAAACCTCCAAACTCAGCGAAATTTCGAACATGAAAATTTCCGTCAGTACTGCCTTTAATTGTGTCATGTGAGCTATAAGTGTCATTCTTTTTTTTCCTGTGAATGTTCCTAATCTATTCCTCTCCAGAGTTACAGATATTATCCAATAGATCCTTTCGCTGTGTGTTTTGTTTACCCTCCAATTGTTATGCTTCCATAGACGGTTCATTTTGCGAGCGCGTGTGCCTTTGCGTGCGTGCCGTAATTCTGCTGGCATCACGCACGCAGCGCGGGCTGCCTCCGGTTAATCCGTCCTCTTTTATTTCTGTTTCTTATTATTTTCCTTTATGACTGCTTCTTTCTAGTTTTCGATGAAGCTATGGACGGGAATGTTGACTCGTTCCGACGGTGTATTTGCTGTGAATGCAGCTTTGCCGGCATTGGGACATGCAGCGCGGTCGGTTAGACAATTGACCTGCGACCAATCCAATGTATTTGGTGAGTTTTTTCCTCTCATAATTGCTCTATCTTACTTCTCATAACAATCGTTGGATGAAACAAGCGAGAAAACCTAAAGGAAACGCCGGACTGATTGGACATCAACTGTTGGACCGACCGCGCCGCGTGATCCAATGCCAATGGAGTCTCTGCCACGACAAATGCTCTGTCGAAGCGAATCTACTGTACATTTCTCCGATTATAATTTGATCTATGGGTTCGATTTCGGTTAATCCGCATAGTTAGAAAATATAGAGAACATTCCAACAAAAAAGCGACCATGATTGTTTTGTCAGTGACTCCTTTAAAATTTAAGCTTCTATGGAAATTTTAAGGTTGTTTCCTTACACTTGCATATTCAGAGGGTGCTTCGTAAATGGTGAATTTCCAAGCGTGGGAAGACTTGATTTCTACCTGAGAAAACCACGTGCTGAGGCCTGAAGCGTATGCACGGCAAAAGTGTTCTTTTTTGCTTCAAGGCTGTCATTGGTGACTATCAGCCAAAACTGCGGATGCCATCCGGAACTCGAAAAGGCCTGTAGAACTCAGATAGTATGACGATCGTTTGCTCACGGTAAGAAGTAACGGAAGTGAAGCGTTTTTGGCCGCTGAGCACTAATTCAGGTTGCTCATCCTTGGTGTTTTGATGGAGATCTAAAATCCAAAGTACTTCTGTGAGGTGAGGTGCCAGTGACTCTTCTGATCTCCGTCTGGAATCGGATTATCATTTGTTCTGTGGGAGCCATTTCCTCAGCGTGGATGAAACTCACGTAATTGAGGGATACAGTTATCGGATGCCAACATATGTGTTTGGAACAATTTCTGTACGCTTGTAAAAGGTCTGAAGCTGTTGGTTGGAACGAATGTAGCTTTGGAAGCTGGAAGC
Organism: Ancylostoma ceylanicum; assembly: GCA_000688135.1. NCBI lineage: Eukaryota > Metazoa > Nematoda > Chromadorea > Rhabditida > Ancylostomatidae > Ancylostoma > Ancylostoma ceylanicum. Next base: position 414,867 of record JARK01001459.1, on the reverse strand, counting down.
TTTTACTTTCCAAGGTTTACTGTAAGCGCACTATGTATAGGGAAAGTCCATTATTGAAGTGCAGGTGAGTGCGACGAAAAAAAGTCTCCACCCAGAAGTTATACGGTACGCATACTGTAATCACAGAGAAGTGCATCGCCGTGCAGAGTGAACGTCATATTCGTGATCAGCACTGTAAATACACATATGCTACCATGAGAAAAAGAATTCCCGCAGGTGCTGCGCTTATAATCGCCTTTGAATATAAGTCGAGAATTTTTTTTTGACACAAACAGCCATGAGCGGAATTATAAATGCTGGAGATACTGTAACTCTCAAGACTCCTCATTTGATCGTTGAATATTACCCACTTTTTGCAAGGTCTGCAAACTTCGCTTAATGAGGTTTCAATTATGGTCATTATTTGATTGCATTAAAACCTAACAGCTTTATTCAGAACTTATTTTCCAATTACAGTCAAAACTAGCATATTTTTCAACTTAGCGCAGAAGTTGTACTAACCTAAAACAACGGAGAGCCGGAAATGCTGGGGAGCTGATGAATTATGAGTTCATCGAGTGAAAGGAAAACCACGAGACAGAAATTATATCGTGATTTAGTTTCGTAATTGTACACCACTGATATCCTATTACATGTATAAGTTGGAGAATTGTGAATGCTATTTGCTGTTTATAATCTCTTTCAGGGATGAATACAGTACCACATTCCATACAATATATGTATATGTACAAGGTTAAGAACAAAGTACTGGAAGGAACGGCTTGAATGTCAGATTTTCATCTTTAAGTTTCGTGGACGTTTTATCCAGTAAAATTACCACGTACCTTTTGAATCTATCAAAGGCAGCACCCACGGAAATTCGCGACTTTATGATCTTTGCATATATCGAAGGTACCGAGGGTGCTGAACACTTTCTTGAATACGATATTTTCCATTACCATTAAAAATACAACTTTTATGAGTTCGTAACTCCGGTTCGTCCAACAGGGGTGGTCGAGTTGCGCGAGCCGTGGGATGAGGACCGATAGCGAGAGATCGATAAGGCTGTCTTTGTCACCAGGCGGATTTTGCCAAAATCAGTTATTATTTGTGAATTGCGGCCCCTCCGCATCGTTGCAAAAGGAATAACCATTGGGAAATTAACACCGATTAGCAAAGGCGTCTCTCAAGAACCGAAACACCATAAAGTTCCCTAACCGTTAAGGAATGAGAGAAAACTGGAATTCCGTTGAAAGCTACCATCAATAGCAGTCAAACAACCGTGCAATGCTAATGCAGAAGAATCGCAATTACTATGAGCATAAAAAACGAGAAATGAGGGAGATTGGATTAGTTTCCGGAGCAAAGCGAGAGAATTCACTAGAGACGGGCGATGATTCGGCAAATAGATCAGCTGGAAATCGAACTCTCCCTCCCCGAGAAGATTCCGGTGCCCTAATGCAACCGAATGCAACCGGGAGAACACGTACAATCAGCTGAGAAACAAGTCCGTCTAAACCTTGGCGATGGTATTGTAAATAGGTACAGTGCTGCTTGTACGGCGAAAGTACTTCTCAAGTTCAGGGTTTTTCAAAACTGTCAAAATCTTCGGAACAAAATTTTCCTTGGGTGCTGCCTTTAAGTTAGGGAGAGGAGATATCCGAAAATTTTCAAACCCCTCTTTTGGTTGGAAAACCGATCGTTACAGAGGTCTGGCCTATATAATGTTAGTGAACATTTTCGGTGTACCATATCAAGGTTTCATGACAAAATTAGCAAGACTACCTCTTCAATTTTGCTTTGAATCGGAAAAGTCGGCCTTTAATGCCGTTTGCCATGGCTTCGCGGCACTTCTGCAGCAACGACCGCTACTGACATCAACGCTGCATTTAAGGAAACCCTCGTCGAAAATGCATATGCGCCGTTAGTTCTTTCTTTCCACGAAGGGAGAAACGGATTTCAAAGATCGACCTCGTATTGGCCGACCACAGTTACTCGATAACTCAGATCTGATCACGGCTATCAAGGAGAATTCGGAATTGAGTTTGCTCGATCTTGCGAACAAGCTTGGATGCAGCCACCAAACTGTAGAAAACCACCTCCGTGAACTGTGCTACCGGAAACTTCTAGCAATATGCATTCACTCAACAACTGACCGACAGTGTTAGGATGTGCCGCCTGACTATCTGGCAGCCTTTCTCATTCTCCGCCCACTCCGCAAGGAGTTACTGGAAAATTTTCTTAGAGAAGGTGAGAGTTGGATCCTGTACATACGACTCCAACGCCTGCCGTGCCGTCTAGCTGAAGCGATGAGAAGGGCCGCCAACACAGTCTAAACCTCCACTCCAAGATCCTCCTTTGCTGTTTCTGAGATGGCAGAGGAATATTGTACAACGAGCTGCTCCTTGAAGGCAGGACGGTCATCTTTAGCACATAAGTCAATAAGCCCTGGGATCTACCCAATGATCTCCAAGAAAAGTGGCACAGAAGGGCTTCTGTGACAACGCTCGGTCTCACATTGCCATCGAGGTGCAGTCCGAACTAGACGAGGTGGGCTGGAACACCGTACCTAATCCATCCTACTCTCCCGATTTAGCCGGTTGGTTACCATTTGTTTCGTTTCCCTAAGCGATTCTTTTCTACGAAATACTTTGCTAGAATTGATGATGTCAGGACAGCGGTTGCTGAGTTCTTCTTCGTATATGGTAGACCCTGCATTTCTAGGAGAAGGGAATCAGTATCCTGCCCAACAGGTGGACCCTTGTCATAGCTAGCAATGATGATTATACAGGGTGCGTCATAAATATAGACGCACTGAAAATATTCTGTAAATGAGATAACATCCAAAAAAAGTCTAATGTATGTAATCTCAAAATGAAGGACACGTCTCATTGAGTACGAGGAATCACTCTTGTTTGGAGCGAGTTCCGTTCTTAGAAAAGCAGCCACGAAGACGCTAGTGGAGATTATTGCCAATGCGCCGCAACTGAAGTTCCTCCATTTTTGTTCCATGTCATTAAGAGGTTCTCATTTAGGAACTTAATACTCCTAGGAGAAGTAGCGCAGGTCCTGGTCTCCAAGATGCACATGAAGTTCCCTCCTTGTTCGCCAATCTAGTCGCCTCCTTGCCAAGGAAATGCACCTATGTTTTACTGCAAAAATGTTTCATTTTCTTGCTTCTCATTGAAACAATGTCCTTTAGAGATATTTCTTTGCTGGACCCAATTCCCATCTCAAGGTGAATCCATGTGTGCTTTGGTAGCACTTCCCTCCTGTGCAAGAGGCGAAAGTGATGCAGGCCTAGTTTCAAAAATCCACTTCAAGGAATTCAAAATGGCAGAGAACTTGCTTCCTTGCAAGCCAAATTTCAGTCTGCTGAAGAAACCCATATGGGTATCGTAAAGAGCAAGAGCTGTTCTATCATTCATAGAAGAACCAAGCGCTCACATTCTCTCTTGTTCAAGATATGGAACAAAATCGACCAGAGTTAGTTGCGGCGCAAAGGCTATGTTCTTCCTCGTAGTATTGGCGACTGCTTCCGCGAGGAAGGAGCTTGCAGCGAACAAGAGTGCATTCGTTCTGATCGCCAAGACATGAGATTTATCATGCAAGCGCACATTTGGAACATATTCGCATCTTGCCTTTTTCACAGACTCATTTTAGGTGCGTCTGCAAGCTGTGAGTCGATCAGCACAAGCAAGCCTCTTCAGAGGTGACCAAATTCGAAGGGTTTCCCCTCACCCAAAGAAGTCTATGACATGATAACATGGAGCGAGGCAGTGATCAGAGAGAAGAGAGCCATTAGAGCAAAAATGGTGCCGTACCGCAGAGCAAGAAATGTTCGAAAGTCTCATATTTTAAAAATATGAGAGTAAAACGATCCAACCATTTTCGACAATGTTAGAAAGAGGTATAGATAACTTGGCTAATGTAATGCGTAGTTCTCACTTCTTTACCTTTAGCGACTGTGACCGCTAGTATTGGTGTAATTCTCGCTTCCTTCAGAACTTCTTATGTTACGATTCGGTCACGAGAGCTTTTTCGAAACGTCAGTACATTGCTAGTAATTTGCAGAGTCGCTTCGGAATACAAAGTCAAGTACAGAATGTGAAACTGTGAAATTAAAGGGTCTACTTGATTTTCACCTTTGTGCATACAGGCCATTTATATATTTTGAATCTTATTGAATCTCTAAATATCAATCTCTAAAAACCTCTAAAAAGTACTGATAGCACAACTTGGCAACGGCGGGCGGGCTGCATATACAGGGTAGGCTATAAATACGGAAAATGGTATTCAGAAAATGAATTTTGTTGTAATTCGGAGCAGTACCATGTGATTTATGTTAATTGGCTCCTACTGACTAAAAAACCAGACAGCCTCCTGAAATGTCCTCCATTCGCGAAAAATCGGACCTTGAGACATTCAGTGAAGTCGTGAACCGTGGCGCGCATGTGGTTGGGGTCAAGTTGATCCTTCCTTGTTCCAAGTGCTTTTTTGGAAACTTTGGATTTCCATGGTTAATATAAGAAGCCTCGGTCTTGAATGCTTCAAATACCTACTAACCCAATGAATTCTGGTTTGGATTGAATATCCACACCGCAAATCCAGCTGGTCCTAAAATATATTGTTTTCCCATTCTTGAACCAAACGTAACCTAGGTGCTGTAGCACTGTACTGGTAAAACGCCTTGAAACCACCTCCCAGTTGGTTTTGCCTTCAAGGCAGAAAACGCTTCTCCAGAAGAAAAACACGTGTCGTTACCGTGTTTTTGACCCACCCTGTATTTCTCTAAAAATGAAGCATGCTGCAGAAGAGTGTTTCGATAACTTCTATTGCTACGATCTGGTTGAATTCATAACTACAATCTAGTGGGATTTCTTGTCAGATTTCAATGTTGTGAATACAGCGACTTTCACAGGCTTTCTTCTTTGTCTGTTCACACTCTCAGAAAGCTATATCTTCTAGCCATTCTGTATTATTCCCTGTACTGAATATAAAAAAGCGTAGCTTCTGGAAGAATGTGGATGTTGGACGCAAGACATACCGGCCATCCTTTTAGAATCAGTCACGAGGGAGCAACCATACGCATTGACTATCTATCCTACAGAGCTATGTTACGACTCATATTGTCCGCCCTGAGGAGGTCCTAGCACATTAAACTATAAAAAATCAAACTAGCTGCGTGGAACTCACTTCAATAACTTCTTCTGGTTTCAATATTTAATCTACCTATCACAGTGATTTCTACTTGCTTTCTTCTGGTCAGAAAAGTGAACTATGGCAGCACCGTCTTATCATACAGTTTACCATTAAGGACCGCTTTCAACAAACGTTTGCCACCAGTGTTGATATCGCAGCTGCATCAACGTCTAACCGACGCAGTTAGATCTTCATCATTGCCATGTATGACTGGGAAAAACTGTTACTGTTACTAGCAACTATCCATGCAGCCAATGGAGTTGTGTGTTTGTACGGTAAGCCAAGATCCTTCTATACTTTCAACTGTGGCGAAGTGCCTAAATCGTGTTCTATTGATTGCTCTCACACGTGTTTATAAGACTACTGAGGTAGCATTGAACTGAAAACGCATACAGCAGCCTTCAACCTGTTGCGATCGCTGCGGCCCGCAAGTAAGCCAGGGTAGCATACCCCGACATGTACCGAATAAGGAATGGATCAAAATCCTAGTATACATCAACCGAGTCAACCGTACCTACTATTATTTTTTAAGAAGTATTCCTTTTAAGAGCCCGCTCCTCTGATGAAATATTTTCCTCTCTAGAGAATTTTCTCTTAAAGTACAATAGAAGTACAGTCCAACAGTTAGCACACAATGATAAGGTGGAATGTTTAAGGCTCGAACAACGGATGGAACTGGCGTCCAACAACGTTCCAGGGATGTGATAACAAATTCTGTTTGAAGTAAGTGTCTAACCCTTCTATTCTATCCCTAACTTTTGCTATGCAACCTCTTCAAATATCAGGACTTGTCCTTAGGCAAATAGCGCGGTTTCCCGTGAAATTCACTAATTAAGTCATTACTTCCAGCATAACCATGCCTGTCGACGTTGGTGAATCAACACTGTACTTATGCGATGTCTATAACATGTGTCAGGTAACGGATTTTCTGACATTCAGTGACTCTTATCCGTGGTCGCAAAAAACAGGTTGAACTCTGTTTCTTGCCCTCTATGTTCTCTTCATGCATCCAGACTCTCTAACTACCAGTGACGGAGAAATGTGAAAAAGATCACATCCAGAAGCCCTCTGAATTATTTCAACTACAGCCACATGTAAGTGGTTGGCAAGCAGCAGAAAATGTCGAATAAAGACCACTCATATTAGATGTCTGCGTTTGACGCGCGATTTACGCACGTACCTAGTATAAATCGCCCTCGATTCTTCGTACACAAAAAAATATGGTTCCGAGTCCGTTTGCTTTTTGGAAATATGGGAACCTTTCATATAAATAAGCTCATCAGAAATTAGGCAACAAGTCTATGTCCAACTTCTCCATTCATAGTCGCGAAAATACGGATGAGATGAATGACGACTGAAGATTTCTGTGAGACGAAATCCGAAGATAAATTATTTAGGCTTCAATTTTTCAACCACTCATGTTGATACCACTGTAATTCAAAGTGAATGAATTCAAAATAGTTCCATATAATTCAGGAAAATGGCTGCGTGACCGATCAAGCTGGTAGGAAGAAATGCTGCTGTTCTATCGACTTATGCAACAGTGCCCACTACTCCACAGGTCTTCACTGCGGCATAACTTTCATAGTACTTTCTCGCCTTTTTTCGTTTGACTTGCTGTAATTATACTCTCATAGTCTTGCTGTGAGTAAGTTGACAGTTAACATAATAATGAAATTTATTAAATTTACACACTCATACACATTCTAGATAATAAACGTTCTAACGAATGACTTCTCAGAGTTTCCTAGGAACCAAAGAAAATGTTGTCTGTTGAACCAAAGAAAATATGAAGTAAAAGATCTTCCATGGAAATGAAAAAATAACAAAACTCGAAACTACATGTACAACATATGCACACCAGAAAATCAACAAAGAAAAAAGCGTTTTTCCCCCACAGATTTACAGACATCTACAAAAAATCTACCAAAACCTCAAAGCTGCTACGCAGCACTGAGCTCACACTATTTCTCGAAATGGTTATCTTGAATCCAGGTGAGGTAAGGAAGTACCGGCAGACGTGCTAATAAATAGCTAAGAGTTGAATGCAAGCAATAAGGTGCACCTAAAATAACAGTGCTCAGGAACTGACTGGAATTTCTCGAATACAGTGCATCAGTAAGCGTATTTAAATTTTTTCTTCCAAAAAGGCAAACATGTGAGAAAGCTTGAAAAATAATAGAGGTGATGAGAAGCTGAGTGAATGATATTATTCATAAGTTATTCAACTGATATGTGATTGGAAAGTGACAAAAAAGTTCAAAATGAGCTAGGTACCACAAAATCTTAAAATCATATCATTTTTCATATTAGATTTTTTCGCGTTCTGAAGCGGGTTCTGGAGCTAGTGCTGGATGAATGGCTAGGGTTTGATCCTCCTAGATAGCCTCTCATGGACCTGTATGCATCACCGATTCGGTATATTTAGGACTTCTCCATAAACAAACTGCCGCAGGCAATCACAATAGAGGAGTTTGAGAGAAAATCGAAAAAAGAGGAACTTACCAGCAGCACTAATGTTCCATAGGTTCGCTGTACCCTTCCGTTCGGTTCATTCTGAAGTATTCCGCATATTCGCGGGGAACTTCTAGTCGTACTCCTGTCAAGAGTCGCAAGTTTTCTTCGCCACATTCCTTGAACGCCTTAAAATATGAATAAACTATAATAGCAATTTTAAAGCAACTATAACAATAGATGGTAATCGTGAGTCTGTGTGCTCTGGTTAAGAAATTTTTAAGGTGGTAAACTGGGAATGCGCGTTTTTGGTCGTTTTGGCATGGAACAAAATATTTTCTGAAAAAGGCATTACAGCATCTTAGTTCAAAATTTGTACAGAATCAGTACCATTGACATTTCGACATTTTCTACAGAGAGTGAGCCACAGTCTCTGGACTTCCTTTCTGCCAACGAAAACTTTACGGATCAGAACAAATGGGTACCTGATAGCGCAGATTCGGGCCGTATCAGATAGCAGCGAAGAGGAGTTCAGCAACACATTCAATAAGATCGGAATTTCAACTTATTCCCAATTTACCACCCTAATAGATTGAGAAATATGCAACCCGCCACATTAGTTTTCAACCATCCCGATTTTTTTGTTGAGGAATGATCCAAAAACCATTTTGAAAATTTCATACAGACCTGCAGCAATTCGTATTCGTGAAGAAGCTTTGAGAGATTTGCGGGATAATCAAACTCTCTAAGCAGCTTCAAATCCGATGTTCGTTTACGGTCTAGTAACGCCATTAAAGACAACATTATCTAAAAGCGGTTGAATTAATTTGTGCCTGAAGAGTTTCCGATGAACGTTTCATAGGAAGAAGGTTAAAATCAGCGCAAAAAAAACACAAGTGCAGCCAGCTTGTTAGAGATTCGAGAGGAGGAATCTGGTCGAAACCACTGCGAATTCCAGGCAAATAACATCGTGACAGACGTTTTCGCCAAGAGCGGCTCTGCAATCAGAAGAAAACCATTGAAATCATTTCAAGTGTTTTTTTTTTGTAGAAAAATGAGGTGTTCGGAAAATTGCTTTTCCTGTGAATCGGTTTCGGATTGCGTGGATCATTGAGTTACCCAGGGTGAACACATTAACACCTCACAGTCCACTCATCGTTAACACGTTTTGCCTCAGTAATCTCAATGATGCATGCGGCCTCAAGTTTCTCGGAAATGTTTCCCTGGCCGAGGAACATAAAAGACAACAGGAATCAATCGCTCAATCCTCTCAGTGATTAATAGCCAACACACATGGTGATTAACCTCTGCCAAGAGCGTGATGAAGGGATTATTAGCGTTCGACACATGAAGTTGAGACTATGAATTCGATCTACGGTCAAGTAGTAAAAAAAAGTATTTCCAAAAGGGGCTCGAAAAAAAAAGCTCTTGTTGCCAGAATGGTTGTTTCATTGTCTGTAGTCGATACAATAGAATAGATAGACAATTGTTTCAAGCACTAATAGCGCAGCATCGACAACTGAAACGAATGTTTAAGAAAGTAATTCAAGGCCTTAGCTGACGTGATCGAAACTCGTAATTTTGTTTGACTTGGGAGAAAAACGAAAGTAACAGTTCAATGGAGGTGACGATTCAAAAGTAGAAAAACCAGTGAGAAGCGGATGAAGTAGTAAAGAAAGAATTAACGTTCATATAAATACCAAAAAGGGATGACGAGTGGAACTTAAGCTTCAGAGCCACTCTCTTTTAGTCAGAGACGCTAAGTTTTTTCGACGATTGCATGTGCACTGCGCATACAAGGCATTCGACGCGAGAAAATAATTGAAGGAAGTTCAGAAAATACAAAGAAAATAGTAGAGCCAGAAGTCTGCGAAATGAAGGATCATTTCTCTTGTTGAAAGGGAAGAATGTGAAGAATATACGTAGTTTTGCATAGGGCATAGCGTTGATGTGAAACAAGCTCGAAGAAAGAAATTCTGATGAAGGAAAAACGAAAGGTGAACAATGAGAAATCCAAGAGGTAGGCCAGAACATTAACTGTAAGTGTAAGACAAAGCTATGAAACTTTTTTTTAAACTTATGATTAGATGGAGAGAGTACGAGAACGGACACTTAGGTCGCAGCACGGCAGCCCGCATGCCTTTCGGATAAGCAGAAAGATTAGCGCCAGTTAGAATTCATGGAAGAATAGTGAGAATAAACAGGATAGAACAATTACGCATTGAAGAATACGTTCCAAAAAAGGCTAGAATGGGTAAATAGACCATAGGAGACTCTTCCGTACTATTTGATATTTTTCTTTCGTTTTTTCTCGCATATACCTTACAAAAATGAGGTCACTGCACAAAATAGATACGATATTCGTATTAAGCACATTTAATAACATTTATATGCAAGGTTTCAGCGAAAAATTGGGCCTCAAATGTGGAACAGTTCGATTCTTCGCCGGTACCTTACCTATTACCTCCTTAATTTGAATTTTCTCCTAACTTCCACTGGGTATAAGGAATGAGAAGAAGTTTCAAAGTTAAGGAATTATTAGATGCTTAAAAGAAAATAACGAAGCAAAAGGAACACTATAAGGACAATAAAAACAAATGAAGGAACTCTTCAAATAGCCCCAAAATGCTAGTTTCAATCCATTCTTGCTCATAAATTTACCAGTAACTTATGAAAACTGCTTGCAACAACAGGAATCAATGAGGCACAAAGGAAAAGTACAACATTAGAGGACAGCAACAGCATTAGCAGAATGGACATCGACCCGTGGCGCGATCCATTTTCAAACCGCACGCGACGCGACCACGACGCGTCCCCACATCTCGTCTGCTTGGAAGCTGGAGCGTGTCAGATCCAAGCTGCCATCCACAGTATTCGTACGGGAACCATCTGTTGAAACTGACTGGTTCCTCGTAGTACTCTCTCATCCCACATCCAGTACTTCAGGTCTTCTGGGGAATCTAAAAATGCCGAAGTTCAGAAGGAGTGACTGTGTGAGTAGCCGGAGTGCATGGCTTCAAGTACCAACGTGCTTTACAAATACAGTATTCCTTCAGAGATGTACAGACGACATCTATAACTAGATCCTCCTTCTCTCAGAAGCTGGAATGGGATAAGTTTGCCCTCAGAATTTTGATATCTTCGCCCGTGCAACATCGGTCATCATACATACCACCTCATTCCCTCATGTCAATCTGCCACGACAAAGCTTTCCTTAGAAGCAGGTGAGCTATTATTATTGCGCATGGAATGACTCCAACAATAGATGAAGTCCAGCGTTGTGCAGAATGGCACGTGTTCCTGAATCTGCATGGTCCAAAAATGGCTACCCATTTGTCACACCTGTGTACCTTTCATTTTCTCCACCTCTGTCTTTTCTCTGTTTTTATCCGTCAGTCATGGATCCAAAAATGGACTCGTGAGAATAAATAGCTCTGAACTTCTGCAGAACAAGTGTGGCTAGACATTGTAGAAAAAGGGAGCTTTCGTCCCATCGAAATTTCAGCAGAACACTTCCGTTATAGGAAAGAGTTTGATTCCTGGAACTCTACGGGAAATTCTCTTTGTGTTCGATTTCAAAGAGAAGTGAAATATAGCCTTTCCAAAAAAAATCCTTGCCTCATGCTAGATCGCCCATCTGCTGAGCCGCGCCGCACCTCCTATGTATTATCATGCGCTGCGACGTGGCTCAGTCGACGCACAGTGTAGCGTGAGGCAAGGATTTTTTGGAAAGACTATACATCCGGGACATAGCTCATACCTAACGCTCTATTAGCAGACTGGTCCTGTCGCATAAAATAATCAACAAGAGGGTCCATAAAGAACAACCGCTCGCCCGAAATTTTGGAAAACGGGTAGATTTTCAAGGAGGTGGGTCCAGGTTTCTGAAATATAGCTCATCTCAGCATTATCGATAGATTTCAAGTTTTTCTTACACCTGTGTTAGATTGTTTACGCCCAGAATAAGCGTGAAGACAGGACGGTACGTATCAGTATCAAGTCAATAAACCTGTAGAAACATCAGTGCGGTATTGATTCGAACAGTCCAGAAACTCAAACAGTGGCTGCTGGAAAACAAACTGGTATGAAACAGACCGCGTGACTGGTGAAGCGATGGGGACGCTGTTATGGAAGTTTCCTTTCATAATAAGAAGTTGCCAAGATGATCGTTCTGTATAAAGGAATACTTCCTAATCAAAAATCCACAATTGAAGAAAAAAGAGACAAGTTTGCAAACGTCAGCTAGGGGAGCATCCAAGAAAAGTACATCCAGGACCAGTCGATGTGGGAGATTGAAAAGTTTAAGAAAATCCACATGAGAGCCTGGATGAATCACTGAGATTACCCTGGGTAGAGAAGAAAGAAAACCCCAATTTTACACTCGATCCATGCCAAAGGTCAGTTCTTGTTGCTCCTCACGTTCCCGTCGCGAAATTGGAACAGTTGTCGTAGTGTGGGCGACAAAAACGTCAGCGTACACTTTGCAACCAGTTCTGGAAGCTCTTGTGCCATAGCTAAAATAACATTTTCTTTTATTTCTTTATGGTTGCTTGGCACAATTTTCTCTCGAAGAGCCTTGACAATTTTCTCTCGAAGAGCCTTGATTTGGTGGTTTATTAACCCTACCAGATGTTAGGTGATAAGGTACTGAAAAACCGCTGCTGCATGAAAAATAAAGTTTGCAAGGTTTCGAAGAAAGACAGTGAGGAGTCTCTAATCAATGGCTTCAGGCAAATGGACCTGCTTGCCTAACGGAATTATTCAATCTCTCTCTCTCTTTCTTTGTTTCTCTCTCCTTCTTTCTCTCTCTATCTCTTTACCTCTCTCTTATTCGGTTAAAATGGGGCCATTCAGTAACAAACGCAAGGGAAGCCACTTGCCAAAAAATAGGTTGCCTAATTTTCGTTACCAATGTGCCACATTCATGCCAAGGAATAAGCGCGTAGATGGATGAAGAAACTCTACTTAAATAATCATTATGGGTAGCAGAACGGGTGAAGGCAGAGGTAAACAAACATGTTACCCTCCCATGCGAACCTATGTATGTATGTATATCTATGCCTATGTAGTAATTTATCTATTCTCAAGTATATTTACCTAACATGTATAACCATTACGCAACTGTGCTTTTTCAAGGCTAGATTTAATGGATGTCAAGAAAAAAAACTAGGAAGAAATTATAGATTGCTGTTGACTTTGCTTTAGAGGGAAATGCGCATTCAATTGATTTTGAGACAACGACTGCTGCGGTTTCACGACAGGTTGCTCCTTGCATGAGCCATTGCTTTTCATCCACTTCGCGTTGTATTGGAATCGCCCCGGGTTTCAGCCCGCTAGTGAATCCTCATTGATAGACTAAAAATTGCCTGGTCCGTAATTACTGCCTGGTCCGTAAGCATATATACGCTCTCTGTAACGCATGTTTGCTGTGCTTTTCACATTACTTATATGTATATGTTCAATTTAAGCTGGCCCTTCCGGCAGAGCGCGGTTGTTTGATAAAAAAAATGTGTGAGTCGTTCGTCCTTCGCATCCAAATTTGCCAACAATTCGTGGTGTAATTGTGCGTGGAAAGGTTACAACTTGACAGTATGGCGTGGAAAGCGGTCATTGAAAAGACCAATTGTTTGGAAATGACGCCGCCCTGTTTTTCGGCACGACGCATCTGGAAAGCGTATACAAATGAGTACATAGTAAAATACCGAGACACTTCGTTTCCACCTAGAGAACTCTCGCATCGGCGTAGCTCATAACAAAGTATGCTTTCTAAATTTTCTAAACTACTTTCTTATTCCCAAATACTTCTTTTCTTCAATTTTGGCAGGGAGGCGTTTTGTTGTCCCTTTGAAACCTTGTGTTGTTGTTCTATCCCTTCCATATGTATGTATACTTGAAGGGGATGAATGTATGTATTATATGTACGATGTTCAATATCTTTTCTAACCTCTAATGGAGGAGCCACGAAATGCAGTACGAAGACCGCTAAGCCTCAGTTTAGCGGCTGTACTCCTGGAAAGCTTCACTTCCCGAATTTTTCAGACCAGCGGGTGAGGCGGATCTCTACTTCAACTTTAGCCCCATCCATGCCAAAATAGGAGGATAGAAATAGGGAACAAATATGTGCTACCTACCGCATCGCTTCTTTAAAAGACTTCTTTGGCGTTTTTATCCCGTTCATTTCACTAAAAGTGGACAGCACAAGCGGCTCTTTCAGCTGTGTTTATATTGACGGCGTCGCCTCATCTAGTTTTTCTTTACTCGCCGCAGTGGCAGTAGAGCTGTATAGTACGTGTGCCCGTATGTTTATTCTCCTTCCACGACTCTCCCCTAATGCGTGTTGAAAGAAGCGGTTCATCAAGAGAAAAAGTAAAATGTTCATCCTAGAGTACAGTCTCACACCTGTTTTGTCGTTGTGGTGCGACATCGTACTACTAATACTTCCGTGTTGAGGATGTAGTGCTGGTTGCACTACTCAGACTTCCTTGTTCTGAATGTAGTGTTGGTGTTGGCCGGAAAACTGTTTGAATGAGCTCGATTATATCCATCAATGGATTGTTGATTCTCTGATAGTTCGTTTGTAGACTTCATCTCCTCTATTATAATCTACATACCCGACTGGGAAGTTCCCTGCATTTGTCATGGATTGAAAACAAGCTGAAGTGAGGTGAGGTCAAGCGTTTGAGGTTGAACTGTCATCTCAAGGTCGTGCGATGAGGAATGGAATAGGGAGGAGGAGGAGGAGGTAGGAGACTTTGCCACGGGAGAAATCTGAGGAATTCTTACCAGGAATACGGTTTTTGAGGTGTTGTATTCTTGAGTGAAAGGAAGGATGGCCATTTAGGATGGAGAGGGGTAATTTACTGTAATTTGGGTAAAATGAGAGACGGTCGTATAGGAAGAAAAGAGGTGGGTGATTCGATTACATTCTTGGGTGAAATGAGGGAGGTTCGTATAGGCGTTTATTGTAAAAAAGGAGTTTTCTAGGATAGAGCGACGGGGGAATGGTGAGAGGGGGGGGGACACTGTTGTTTTTTGCTCGCTGGAGAGCGCATTGGGGGACGTATAGGAGTCAATTGGTTTTCGCATCACAACGGTTTGGCTCAAATGTGGTCGCTGCAGTCCAATATCCAAGAGCGTCATTTTTTACCTTTTCCGGACTGTTTTGGATTATTATGTAACTATAGCTGTTCTGAAAATAACTGCTTGGAACATTCATTTGCAATGATTTTGGAACGTTGGAAACTTTGCAGGAGTTTTTTCTTGATGATGATTCATTTTCTCGAATTATCCTCGCAGAAGGGCGACTATCGAATGTAGCGCGGTTTCAAATGCTATCTTAGAATGCCTGCTCTGTTTTGAAAATATGAAATGCCAAGGCAGTGTACCATCGTAGAACGTTATCATCTCGTCCACATTCTCCCACTGCACTGTACTCGAATACTGCCAAGTATTAGCTTGGTAATCCATGTGTAATTGACTAGCACTTAGCTTTGGAATAAACTTGGACCACAATTGTAATGAAATTGGATTAGTCAGCGTTTTCGTTAGAATCAGAGCACCTGGATAAATACGCACTTCCATGGCCCTTATCCCAGTCACTAGGCAGAACAAGCAGTTCAAATAATTTTTTCGTCGGAATTTGTTGACAGAGGTGTCCTTCAAATGCCCCACGTCAAGTGAACCCGCGTGAGCGGTAAGCAAACAATTCTTTCTTTGGCTCATTGTATGTACGTTGCTTACGTTCGGCACACTTAAAATTTTCTGTTGGCACGTTTTATTGCGATTGCGCGGATTTCCTCATCCTTTGTGTATTACCCGAAATTCTAGGAATTCTTCTTCCTGATATCGATTTTTCTTCTGCTTACTCATAGTACTTTTTCTGAGCGTTTCTCTGCTGTGGTTGCTGCTTTTTCTTTACTTTCGAGAAAGAGGTATGCTATTCATGACATCCATGACTCTTGGTTTCCTTGTTTCAATGGCAATCCTTTCATCACGTCTTCCAGATTGATAAGAATATTCCAGACTCGAAGAAGGCTTGGTGGATTATTCTTCTCTAGTTCATCTTGCACATGTGTTTTCATGTAATTCTCTCAATTTTGCTTAAAAGCACGTGCTGATACAGTGTGTCACTGTTTTCTTATCGCACTGATCTCTAATTGCGTGTGACGACTTGCACTTAGTATTTTTGCAAACATTAAAAGCAAACAAAAGATTTCATGCGTCTGGAAAAATGTCACGAGTGACTATGCTTTGGACTTCGCATTTGAATTTGCCCTTAGTTTATACTTCCACTATTCCAGAGACTTGAGTACCATAAGAAATGTTGTATTCATACAATTCTTCTGATCTTTTGGTACTCCCCTACAAAAAGCTTCGGTAGGTTTGCGAGAGATCCCAACCCATTGACGACCGCACTGCTCACCGGTAGCCATAGCTCTTTCTCGTATCGTCTTCTTTGTCACACTTTTAGACCTAATGGGGTAAACGGTTTAATTAGATTTCATTCTAATGACTGCCGTGGATCATTAAGATAATAAATGTCGTTGTTGGATTTTTCAAAAAAAAATCTGAAGTAGAGAAAGGAAAGAGAGCTTGCGATCAGACCGAAACACACAAAAAAGGCGTGGTCATTGATGGAGTTAACGCTAAAAAAAATGTATTATTGGTATAGTGGAACCTATAACGAATTGAATTACCTTTGCAGATGGATGTTCGGAACTCAAATCTTCCGATTGGTTAAGGTTTCAATGAAGAGGGTGTACTAAACGTCGTCCTGATTTTCAATCACATGATACCTTGAAGAAAATCTTCATCTATTTCTCGACTTTCACTGCTGAATATACGAGAACCTCTTATTCTAAATGAGCTGTGCACCTATCCATGTCTATTCCCGGTAAAAGTGTGCTTTAGGGACATTGAGCAATATGCAAATCATCATTTGAATTCAGGACCTTCTGCAAATTCGCCAATAGCGATAAAAAAGGCAAAATAACCCTATGGCTGCTGAGTTTTGCAGCATGCGCAGTGGATATATGAGAGAGCTCAAATCTGTGAATTTTGGAATTTGCATTTAGTTAGTTAAGTTTTAGTTTATTTGGTTTAGAATAGCATTTAGTGGCAACTTAGTGCCACTACCAGTCACAGCCTTAAGACAGGGAAATTTTTTCTTATAAAAAAGGCATTCCTATTACTCATATGAAAATGCGGCTATTGTTATAATGCGTTCCAGAGGTTCTTGCATCATTAAGATTACCCAGGGTCAACGTGCTGACACCCCGAAATTTACCCAGCGTTAACATGGTCATCATCGCCTTTACTCCGAACAATCTCAGAGGTTCATCCAGGGCCATGTGAGAGGCAACTAGGAATAGAAGCCTTTCCTGCAACGCTTGTGAGGAACTGGCTGCGTGACAAGGCTACGCCTCCGGGCTGTGATTGGTCGGTTCATGTATGCGTCGCGGTTGCAGCCTTCTAAGGTGCGTGAGTGCTGCAGAGAAACAGACAAGTTTCCTAAGCTCGCGTGGGACAAGTGAATGCTACTGCAGTCAACAAACCGTTGGGAGGAGTCTATCAATACGTCGAACTTGGAGGAATAACATGCATTTGAGAAGCACATGTATGCGGCGCGGTCGCGTCGCGGCGTACGTCTTGACCACCTCCCGAAAAATCTCGCCAATTAGAGTTTTCGGTAACGCTGAGATGAATGATGACCAAAAATAAGCATAAAAGTGAGGTCTCGTCATTCTCTTGTTTGCGTTTATATTCATAATACGCATTGTAAATGCTATAAGCCACAACTACCCACATCAACGGTTGCACTGCAGTTTCTTCAAACCGTGAAAAAAAGCAACGAATTTATTTTTATAACACTTGAGAGATGCTGACGGAGTTTGCCGTGAAATGTTAATGTTTACCGTCCAGTCATCACAACATCCTCGCTGACGCTCCGTGACGCGATCAACAAGAGGCCAATCCCTCCGACTGTTGTTCTCTGCGATGGTGCACTTGGCCTTTTCATGGTCATTTTCCGCCCTCAAGACACTCGATTCTTATACTTGAGATGGAAAATGTCATGGAAACTAGTAATACTTCGCTCTCGTGAATTGTTGCAAATCCACTTACTGCAGTGCCTTTTTTCCTCTGATTTTTTATCATTTGTAGTGCTGTTACGTGCAGGGAGTACATTATACCTTCGTTCACAGTGCACTTTGTCAGTAATTCTCCGTTGACGCCATTTAGCGAAGAAGGTGCGGAGCCTTCGAAAAAGAATACTTTGTCAGGAATAAAGTACGATGTTTCATTTACATAAGTAGACCGGTTTTGTATATTCTTCCCTGCCTGCAATGGACTGTCTAGACAGACCCTTCTGTGCATTACACTTTATATGTAAAAGAGAGGTAACATTATACACTTGATTATGTGTTTGCTACTTTCTTAGACAATGTTAGACCACGCAGTACATAAGTAACCATAAATGTGTTCTCCAGTCCGATTTTCTCATGCTTTGTCTATATGATTTGTTATTCCGTTCTGATTCGATCCCCTATCAGAACAAAACCCTAACGATTGGAAATGGTCATAAGACGATTAACTCATAAAAAAACTAATCGAGCTGTCCGTTTAGACGAATCTTTTTGTTCACCCCCTCAGAACTGATTTTCCTCTGCCTTTGACTTGTTTGATAGGTGTTCGGGATTGTCGGACATGTGTAGTGGAAAGAAAAAAACATGTACAGTCGCCCTCAATTTTGCACCGCACAGCACCGCCAGTCTGCTAAGTCGCGCCGCACCGATGATTAGACATGGGTGGTGCGGCGCGGCTCAGCAGAGGGGCGGTACTCTGCGATGCAAGTATGGTCGAGAGTGACTGTACAGTCGGTTCGTTTTGAGAGTGTGTTGCCGCGCTGCAGGCATTAGGGCGCGCAGCGCGGTTGGTCCGCCAGCTGATCTCCGATCGATCTAGCGTCTTAATGTGTTCTTTTTTTGTTTTTTTTTTCTAAATAAGGAGCACACAATGAAGAAACATTAGGGGAGACAAGTGAAAAAAACTCAACTCAGACGTCGGATCGATGGGGAATCAGCTGTTTGACTGACCGCGCCGCATGCCTCAATTCCAGCAATGGGGATACGAATTTACAAGAAGAATCAACGGTACTTTCCATAGGTCTGTGTTCCTTGAATTCTTCTGGGATCCTTCCTATGTAGCTTTTTCATACCATGTGCTTGATGAGCTTCGATTGTGCAGTCTTTTTGAGCAGACTGTCATTTGATATTCGAACTTTTGACTTCGAATAACTCGACAAATTGAAATGTTCAGGAAAGAGGAAGCCCTACATCCTACGGTGGTAGATGATTGAAGGCTGCGATGCTGTGTATCTTTGATACATTTTCTATAATAACATTTTTCAGATGGACCCCGCAATCCTTAGTTCAATTGGTTAAATTAATTCGATTTCTATCTGGTCGACACTCTAATGTTTAAAATGGCTCGAAATCCATTTTTCTCAGTCTTCTACTCTGTCATATCCCTTTGAATCCAAATTTTAGTACTTATGGCAAAGCCATTCTCCATTGTGCTTGAGCGTTATCGTTTCTTACTTTATGACGCTGATCCAGCAAATTGGTCTACAAATCTCTAGGAGAGCAGTCATGCGCTAATAAATATACTTTTTCTCCAATATCTCAGAACCACGTTACTGATGTGATTTCTTCCACTGAGAATGAATTATGAGACTGATTTCTTGACTTCTCTCCGAGTTTTTCTCGCGTCAGAAACCTACCTCATTGCACTACGAGGAGAATGTGGCATGGATGTCGAGCCGGCAACTCTCCTCCTTTGATATCTACTACAGCGTGTATCTATGCAAATTTAACGTTTTCTTGGCTCTCTCTCTTTTTTTATTCCTTGCTATATGCACATGAGTTTAGGTTGCACATGTATGCGATGTAATATTAGGGTGTTAAGTTGGAAATGCGCGTTTTTGCATCGGACAAATTATTTTTTTTAAAAACAAAGCTACAACACCCCAGTCCAAGTTCAATGCAGAATTAGTATTGCTGAATCTTCGACATCTTTCACAAAAAGAGTGAGGGCTTTCCTCTGGGTCATCGCAGCGCAGTGACCTAAAATAGCGGCTTACCCAAGATTTGGTTTCGTCGCAGTTTTGGAATTTTTCTCATTTATTTGAGGCTTAAACGAAGCAAGCAGGTGGTCGCCTGATAGCGCAAAGTCTGGGCTCTTAGGCGATCCCAAGTGCGACTCCTAATTCTAAATGTGAAGAACAGGGCAGTCGAGGAAACGATTTTCAGTCGGAATTTCGGTTCAGTTACCCAAGTTCGAGGCCATTTTCGAGTAATTTATTGTCGGATGGATTTAGCCAATTAATACACCAAAAATTCTCTTAATTCTATATATGATCTGTAGTGGTGCTCCGCTGCAGTTCACGCTCTTTAACAGCATGAAATTAGAGAACAGAAATTCTAAAATTTTGGTCGGTCTTCCTATAAATTCCTTTAAAAAACAAAGAATGAAGGAGTACTCGACAACTTGCATATGAAAGAATACTACCTGATTTGCTCTTTCAAGGGGTATTAAAAGTCTGGCGAAAAAGGTTTGGCAACACATTCATAAAAACGTCGAAACTTCAGCGCGCATTTCCAACTTAACACCCTAATAAATAAGGAAAAAGGAAATTAATTCTGAAAATCAACGTCTCACTAACCCATTGATGATCCTATCTTCTGGTTTGCGGCTTCTGGTAAATTTCATAATTTTTGAGACCTTTCTTGGGTGCTTTGCATGTATGGTTTGTATCAAACGCGATAATAGTTGCGTATTATAGCAAAATCGCTAATTTTTTCTCATCCTCTCCTACGCACTTTTCCGCGTTTCTATTCTCTGTGGTGTCTCTCCAATTAACTGCTCCGGTAAAACAAATTATAGTAATCGTATCTTCTCATTGTGTAACAATTATGGCTTCATGTTTAACTGTTCCACGCTTCACTCTCGATTATGCCTGTTGAGACTGTTTTGTATGAGCTTGGTTGGGCTTTATATGCTAAAACGTGAAGAGTAGTTTATTTCCTCTCGTAGGTTTATAAACTCTTACCAGATGTCACTGTTTTCCTCTTTCCACACACGACTGGGCGGCTTCACTTCAACTCCACAGGATCAACCTAAGGGTTTTCCTGATTCTTACTCCGTCGTCGTGTCAGACATCCTATAATGTTCTACATTGCTTTCGTTACAAAATCCTGACTCTGATTCTGATTTCTGACATTGATTCATTAAGCTCTGATTTCTTTCCACTGCAGTGATAAATCGCTATTTGCTTTGCAGAAAATTCCAAGCTAATCTCACGGCATCGTGGGTTTTCTTGACATTCTCCACGCCTTTTTCATTGCTATTCCTGGAATAGACTGAGCAAACAACTCGTGACTCATTGGACTTATCAAATTCTGCTCCGTGGCATACAAATGTGACTTCAGCGGCCTTGCAGCATAGACCAATTGTCATAGATCATCTACTGTGGGTTAACGGATATCCCATAGTGATTTTAGTGGTTTTAATCTTTTTTCTACGAGTAAAATTACCATTAGGGCTCGATTTTCTTTCTGCTGCACCCAAACTTCTTGAATTTTATACTATAAAGACGTTCTGTTTCATCGTGATCATTTTTCTCGTCTTACCACCAATTTTTATCGTTACTGTTTCCCAAAAACACCTCGAAAAAATAGAACACTTCTGCGATTCACTGAGAAGCTTCAAAAGTAGCGGTCCACTCGAATCCAGACCATAGTTGAGGTTCATGATCGGCTTTCGTCGCATTGTTCCTTCGAAGTAAGTTTTTAAAGCAGTAGACACACACCTTTCATTATAGGTCACACTATCCTCCATGTGTGCATGGGTCACACTACTCCCTATGTGTGCTCAACTGATAATTTTTTCACATGCTCATTCATAATCTGGGTCTATGGAGGCGGTACATTCTGCTTGAAACATAGAATTCTCCTCTCAGGGTTGGCGATAACACTCTAAGCAACAATGTATACTGCATAATTTCTGCACGTTGCTCTCGAGTTTCTCGATCCAGTGCAAGTATTCGCGAACTTCTCTGGAGGATTTTTGCGTAGCAGCTCATGGACGAGTTATCCAGGTGAACGTAGGTATTCCCTATTGTGGCCACTAGCCCCACTCAGCGATATCCACACAATTAAAGTGCTGGCCAAGTAATAATAAAGTAAGGACAGCAGGCAATTTCACATTTTGTTAGAAAAAAAACTCGTCCATTCTGGGCAAGTGAAGAGCCTAAAACCTTCGCGGGAACGTTAGTGAATACGGGTTCAGGTTCCCCTTGGGCCATATATTTAATGCACAGTTCTTTCTACAAAAGATTGTGTTGTAGTTACGTAGCTCGGGCTCACTCGGCTAATCTTTTAACCGTCAATATCAGGAATTCACAGTGGCTGCCAGCTGCTCGCCTAAAATGTTGGAGCAAAACAAACTATTATATTTTCACACCATGAGCTAAAACTTGGATAAATAAACTTTATCGGAATGGGCATACCTAGTGCAAGAGATGCAACAACCGAAATCACGGAATGAAAAGAAAAAAATACGATAGTAGTGCCTAACATGCCTGGTAATTGGCAGTTACAATGTAGGCTAAGCCCAACAAGAATTAACGGCAACAACAGCTAATCCGCAGCAATTCTTTCAATGCCGTTGCCCCCCTTTCTTCATAAATCCGGTTTAGCAAAGTGCTTATGCAACAACCAGCCGCGCTGGTGTCCACGTGATTGACTAAGTTTATTTTTCTATTTATTTTTCTCATGATTTTTTATTACTTGTCTGATATAATTACCATAATATTCACTTAGTATTCATGTTCTCAATATTCATCAGCATACCAATTGGCATCCACAGAAAGAGCATCGATGCCTTGGACTGCCAACCTGTCAATAAAATCACTTTTCCACGGAACAACCGTCATAGTTTGGCCTCACAATGATATAAGAGTTTATTCTTAATCATGGTGCTCGCACTATTTCCTATGGAAACAAGAATATTTGGGAAGATTTCCTACAATACTTATCACGCCTGTCTACAACGTGCCGATACTGGAAAGGACCATGGCCGCTAAGAGCCCGAAACCTTATGGTTCAAATTCTCAGCGTTTTTGGATCTCTCCGTACCATCTATGCAGTACCTGGCTCGTTAGTTTTTTTTTATACGACGTCCTTCACCAGACGCTTGCCTCGCCGCGAGAACAGAAATATTTTACCTACACCTTTCTGGCATTCTAGTTTTTGAGTTTTCCATTTACGGCAGCATTTTTTTACATAGTTGCCGTTCACACGGGTACAAATGTGGATTTGAATGTTCATTTCACGCTCCACCTCTTAATAAGAACAACTGAAATGCAGATTGTGTTTGCTGTTTTACATATCACCCGCGCCAAATCTGGTTCTCGTGATTTCTGATAACTCGTTGCGCACGTGAACACCAGTAATTTTTCAGATCATCATCTGAAGGTTTCAAGTGATTCGTTTGAAGAAAAGGCCTTGTTTCTGTATATTGCTTCATTCATTCGTTCATTGCTTCGTTCGATCAATTACCCATTCATTCATTCAATGCATCTCGAACAGCTCCTACAGGAGAGTCATGTGACAATTCATTATCATCCAAATTGGATACGGAACCTATTTTATGAATGCCTCTGCATCAATCTTCCCATCAAGACAAAGCTACTATTTTATAGCTCTGTATCAGCGACTATGTATATGTAGTATGTACTATTGTACTATTTTTAGCCTATATTCAAGACACATTCCTGTTTTCCCACTTCTTTTATACCTCATTTTTTCTTTTCCTACCTGCAAACCCCGCAGAAAACCTCTGCCCCACTGTATTCTGCTCACGCTGTCAGCGTGGGTGCGGCCCACATTGCATGGGCGAAGTCGTTCTTATCATGACTCTGCCGGATGTTATAGATTGCAAAGATAGTGCGTGATGTTTACATAAGTTTCGCACCTAAAATCGGGTACAAAAAGTTGCCAACAATGCCAGATAATGGCTACTCCGTACCTTAATCACAGCTGATGAGGCAGCTTTCCGCCTTATGCTGTTCTTCTTATAATTCTTATTCTTTCGTTTCGTATTAAATCCTCATCTTTGAGTCGAGGTGCTAATGGGTACCTGACAATGGCGGACATAAATAGAAAGTGGGCGAGAGGGAGGAGGAAGCGTGGGAAAAAATTGCCGTCTCCTTTGTTTTGGGGGACCTAAATGGGAAAAAAACAATAATTATAACATTAAATAATTATTGATAATTATTTGGAACATTGCAATAGAAGTCAAAAATATATTGATGCAAGGTTTTATTCCATTTTATATAGCTGTCTCAAAAATCCGGCGATCCTTTGTCAGGGGTAGGATAGTATTACGGGAAGGGGAAGAGAAGGAACGCCCCTTCCCGTTGCGTCCGCCACTGGCACGTAACACTGGGGGCGCGCAATGAATGTAAAAACAAAAAAACCTTAGGGTAGAAGATTTTACTGCCTAGTAACTAATTATGGTGGAGAGCACCTCTCTTTTGTGCCACCATCTCGAGCAAGCTCTTAGCGGAGCCAACCGGGGATTAGCGATTGCGATGGAGTCCTCATGGCGCTGAAACTAATTTTTTGACAACGACCGCTCAATTTTCTTGCGGGTTGTACTGACCCTACATACGTATCAGTGTGCTGAATATCACTTTCTTGTCGTATCTACACCTTCTTCTTACTCTTCATCCTCCGCCTTTTGATCCCGGTTGGCTTTAAATGTGAGGAATTGTTAACCTCGTGTGGATTGCAATTTATTCTACTACTCTGTATCGAGATTTGAAGAAAGTGGTTCTCGTCGATACCCAACTGGGATAAAATAAATAATGATTCTCATCATGAAGAAAAAAAAAAGAAAAAAAGCTTATTAATAACACATTTATTTCCAGGATGAAGCCTCGGTCAATATCACTGCTCCAGCTCACAACGTGCTTCTCCATTCTGATCTCAACAGAAGCAGCTAGGGAACTTGTATTTGTGCAAGCCATCTGGAGGCATGGCGATCGCGCTCCACTATCACTGCCTTACCCCAAAGATCCATATACTGAGAGCGCGTGGCAACGAGGCTGGCAACAGTTGACAAATGTACAATTTTAAGGCTGTTTCTTTGCATGAAATGGTCATGAATTGATCTGTTTTAGCTAGGTATGACCCAGTTGAATGAACTCGGCAGATACTTCAGAGCAACATACAATACTTTCGTTGCTTCGCATTATATTCCAAGTCAGGTGAGAGTAAAACCAGTGGTGATCCTACTAGCACGCAGCAACTCAAACAATATGCATCTCTTCTAGGTCTACATTCGGTCGTCAGACTCAGATCGAGCCCTCACGTCAGCGCAAGCGTTCCTGTCAGGTTTCTACCCCGCTGAAGGCAGTTTTCAATGGCAACCTGGAAGTACTTGGCAGCCTATACCAATCCATGCCAGCACACCAGGAGAACCAGACTTGGTAAGCACTATGGCCAGAAAATAGCATAAGAAAAACAAAGTGCATACATGTATAATATATCAGACTAGACGGTATGCCCGGCTTCGCTCGGGTGTTCCATTTCTCCCGGTAGTTTACCGCTGATGATGATAACTGTTAAAACCAACGATCCTTTCATAGTCCTCATCATTTCTTGATGCCCAAAAATCTTTTTTCATTCACCTCCGTCAGAAATCAGAAAAAGCTGTTTTGTTGGCAAATTCTTCTAAAATCCTTGCTATATTCACGTTCAGTGTGTTGGAGAACCCCAGTGGACGTGTTCCAACTTACCACTAAGTGAAAGCAGAAACATCGACAAAATCGATAACTCTGTGTTCTCGTGGAATGTGA
>JARK01001459.1:356800-389302 GCA_000688135.1 Ancylostoma ceylanicum | reverse complement strand
AGGGGGGGGGGGTGGCGTGGGAAAAAAATTGGGGTCTCCACCTTTTTGGGGACCCAGATGGGAAATAAAATTAATAAAAATATCAGTTTTAATAATGAATCATAAATGTTTAAAGCATAATAGTAAAAATAAACAAATAGAAATAAACTAATACAAGATTTTTGATTATATTGTAAGGTAATTTCAACCCCCCCCCCCTGTGTCCGCCACTGCAATAGAGGGACTACTGAGGCGGCATTTATCACTAAGATTATTTTCATCCAGGATTGACATGTTAACATCGCCCAAATTTGTCCATCGGTAACATGGCCATCAACACCTTTACTCTGGATAATCTCGATGATGCATGCATCCAAGCCCTGGCTAGGGAAGCTGGTTTCCTGCCCTTTTCATCGCCGATGCCAATATGTATGTACCAAACCAGTATGATTTATACAAAGACATTCGTCTTTTAGGTTTTCACATGTTGTTTTAATACACGCATCATTCTCCGTCCTATGACACACTTTTCCGTCTTTCCAGGACCTGTTCGCATACCACATTGCTTTTATATTATCAATTAACCTAACCAGAGCGATCGTCTGAAAATGACAGCATAGCAATGGTGCACGCCAGTCTCAGCTGCGACGACAATCGAGTATTCGTTCATGTTCCCCGCTTCCTTGTCTAAACGCGGCGCATTTTCCTGCTTTCTCTTTTTCTGGTTACATTTCCCGATGAAATACCCATGACTCTATACGTCTTGCTTATGACTGTACCTCTGCTATCTCAGTCGATGTAAATAAGTTGTAATGTTTTTCGTCGCAGTCATTTTACGACCTGTTTCTACAAACAGCTTCTCTTTTTTGAACTTTTTGCTGACTGGTTGCATTCTTATTTTTATTTATTTATTTAATACACCACTGAGGTGTGCCACAACGTTAACGTCAACATCAAGTCACTAAACGGAATGTGAACAAACGAAAAAAAGCAAAATTTTCTAGTTAGACATAGCTGTCGGAAGTAAAACTGTTAGTGAAACACAACATTAATCTATCACTACTCAGACATACTGCTGATCAGCGTATAGGAGTTCACAACTTAATGAAAACTAGACTTGCCATAGTTCCAGCCACAGATTCAATGATGGTCATGCGGTGTGATTTTTCCGTCAAGGCTAAAGCCCTGCACTTGATTTAATATATTGTTGTTTTTTTTCCATATATCTCCCTGTTTGCCCTGTTGCGGCACAGCTTGAGTGCATAAAAATGAATAAATGGATAAACTCCTGCGATAGTTGCGCGGTATGTGACAGGTCTTCATTATGAGCTCATGCACCTTCGGTTTGATTATCTCCTTTTCAATTCGCTGTCTTGCGGAAATCAGTTCAATTTGATCCAACAATTCCAGGATTAGAGAGCTCGGACATGCCAACGTCGGAGCTGGAAGCGCTGACCGGCATCAGACAACAGTTTCGTATCGAAGACGTGGCTGGATGCCGACTAGAGAACGGTTTGTTGACTCTTGCTCTGAATAGTTTTGAAGAAGTCGTGAAGCCAGAAATTCAGGAGCAGACGCCGCGTCGACGAGCACCGTTGTGGTTGAGGACTTCCCACTGGTGAAGAACAGGAGAGTCCACCGTCCTATTCGCATGAGCTTTGCATCAAAGGACGCTGCGGAGAAATTTCTTACGAGCATACGAGAGAAAATAAGGAGAAAGCTGCCTCGTAGGTGGTTACCTTTGCACGTTAATGCTCATTTTAATGAACTAACAAATACTAGCAAATTTCTAAAGAAGTACTGATCTACCATAAATCAATAGAGAGAAGACTGCAGACATTTATGCAAGATTTTTCAGCCCATCTGCTCACGAAAGAGCCAACCGGCCGCGTACTCGTCCTCATCAATCCGTTCAGTGGTCAGAAACGTGCTGAGAAATTGTGGGCGGAGCATGGTGCGCACGTGCTGCACGCTGCTGGTATCGACGCAGATGTTATTCATACGGGTACTGTGGCCTCTTTTCGTCGAATTTCTGGAGTTAATGATGACATGACCACTTAGAGTACCCCAAGCATGCGACAAGGATCATCCAAAATCTGGACATCGATCGATACGACGCAGTCCTAGTGAACAGCGGAGATGGTCTCGTAACGGAGGTGTGTTTTTGAACAAGGATACCAGCTCTTGTCAGAACCACCAAAACGGGTTGTATGATCGTTTCCAAAACTCTCCGACTCAAAGCCTGCGAACAACTTGTTTTCGCCTTTTCTCGTCGACTAGTTGTTGGCTCAAAGCTCGTTGGCAATTTGCAATGTCGTTGGTCTTTGGGGTCTGCTCTACAAGTTGTCGACAAGTTTTGAGTCCAGCAACTTTCACATACGGTCATACAGCTTGTTCGGGAGTTCAGGGAAGGAGGTAAATGAAATCCATGCTTATTAATCGATTGATTGGTTGGGAAAGAGTTTTTTTTTGGAAGATCCTTGCCATCATAATTTCGTATTGCAGGTAATCTGCGGGCTTCTACTACGCAAAGACCGGGAAAGAGCGCTGAAGTTCCCCATCTGTCATATTCCAGGCGGAACAAGCAACGCACTGGCCGCAGCTATTTGCTACGCTTGCAAGTAGGTTGCCTTGCTTCTGGATAAACTCCACAACAACCTCACTAACAAACTTCTCGTATGAAAACAGCTGATTCCTGTCACGCAGCAACTCATGCAAAATGTCAGTGCAGATGAAAATACAGTGGGCGTCGATGGCCGTGGTCTTTCTGCGGCCTCGAAAAGTACGCAGTGCGACCGCGCCGCACACGATGAAATTGCAGCCACAGCGACGAACATGAGGTTTCTTGGTAGTTGTTCATCTTATTTGATGTTAACTGATAAGAAAACCAGCTAATTATCGAGAAAACCCTATAGTTTGTTGTTCCGGAGAGGATTCCTGCTCGAGTGGCGCGGTCGCGCAGCGTGCTTTTCCAGGCCGTGGAGAGGTCACCTCCATCGACGCCGACTGTAATTTGCATTTAGGAGCGATAAGACTTTTGTTGGCGGAATCGCCGCTAGATTTTCACACCTACTGATTCCTGTGTTCTTAAGCGACAACTCTGTTTTATTTTCACTGTGTTTTAGTTCTTTTTTGAAATATAGATCAAATTTTATTACAGCAAAAGTAATGGAAATGAATATTCCAGTGAACCCTTCTCCTCTCGAGACGTCTTCATCACGGAGTGCTGCCTAATGACAACTCGTCCTCGCTACATTCCTTTGCGGCTGTACAACGTCGAAACCGAGCATGATGGCACAAAATCCATGTTTATGAGTGCAAATTGGGGGCTTGTAGCTGACATAGGTGAGCGGATCTTTCGTATATTAGCATAGTGGACACATGATTCAGATGAAAATCTGAAAAATGCGCCCAGCTTGCAAACAGCATACTTCCCAGCTTTCAGATCTGGGCAGTGAACGTTTCCGATGGGCAGGTATGATTCGGCTACACATGGAGGCAATTCTGAGGATACTACGTGAGACAGATTTTTTCACACTAATGTTGTTCAAGCCCGAGGCCGAATTTTTTTAGAGTTACCCCGTGTGGCGACATACAGGGCTCGACTTTCCTACATTCCCGTGCAGTGCAAAGCCACATCGCGGAAGACAATGTTGAAGTACAACTGTGAAAGGAAAATGTTCGGTGCCGGTCATTTCGATTACGAAGAAGTGGACCAGGTGAACCTCCTGACATCACTGCGATAATGAGCTGCAACTGGCTTTCCATCAAGGGCAACCAATTCTTACAGGCCACTGGACTGGAAAGGCTGGAAAAGGAGCACTTCTCATCACTGGAAGCGTCGCTGGAGGGCACTTCGCTCATCAGTGTCCCTCCACTGGGACAACCACTCGACGAGAACTGGCAGACGGTGGAAGGAGACTGGGTGATGGCAAATGTCTCCACCCTTAGTCACTTGGGTAATATTTTCCCTGGAATTCAGCTATTACATTTCATTTCGACAATTCCATACATCTTCAGGATCGGATGTACCATTTCTTCCGTCGGCACGACTGGACGAGGAGACCATGTACCTGACGGTGATTGACTGGAACACTGTGAAATCACGGTTCCACGTCGCTCATCTCTTCATATTCATGGAGAGCAGCAAGCATCTGGCACATCCATGCATGCAGGTATGTTTAGAAAACGACGATGGTTGTGTGCTTGTAGTGCCTGTAGTCTGCCTGCCTCTCCTGAATACCCTGCGCTTTGTCCCTATTTTTTGGACATGTTGGGTAAATCCAGACAAATTTATCACTGATTCCCCCAAGACACTGAATCCCCCACCGAATTTTCTCTCGAAAAATGTATGAGCAAACACATTTTTTGCCACCTTCATTGCTCCTAGACATTAGAGTAATTGCAGATCATTCCTGTGAAGGCGGTCAGAGTCGAGCCGATGACGAGCAGCGGATACTTTGCCATCGACGGCGAGCCGTGCAGGTCAGGATCATCATTCCAGGTAGGTACGCCGAGATTTGTTAGCTCAAGTGGGTTTAATCCAATAAAAGAAAAACACCAGCATGTCGACCATCCACAATGTGGTTTGTTGCTCGACGTGACCCATAGAGAATAGAAAGAAAAGAAAGAAGAAATCCAGCCTCCTCACTCCCTCACAATCAGAATGATACCGCGTTCAGCGAGAAATTCTCTCTTCGTGGGTTTCTGTACATTCTGCAGCATCCATTTGCGCTGAGATTTCATTCATTTTCACCTGGATCCATCATTCAAGTTACCCAGGGTAAAAGCCTTGGCCTCAGTGTTAGCGATGCTTAAACTCGTGCGGTGAAACCACATTTACCCTAGG
This sequence comes from Ancylostoma ceylanicum, assembly GCA_000688135.1. Taxonomy (NCBI): domain Eukaryota; kingdom Metazoa; phylum Nematoda; class Chromadorea; order Rhabditida; family Ancylostomatidae; genus Ancylostoma; species Ancylostoma ceylanicum. The sequence goes on along the minus strand of JARK01001459.1, from coordinate 384,474 downwards.
TAATCTCAAAGATGCATGTGGGCCACAGCGGTTTTCTGACATCTACGGATGGCCTCGAATTTCAGTCGTATTTCCCCATACTTCTCCCTTCCCATTCTCGTATCCTTCTAGTCGAAGTTTTTTTGTGCTTTCGGAAAGGATTCAACTACCTTTGCTTCCAAAGCGTAAAGAAACTTCTTTCTGTTAGATTTTAGTACGTCTACATCTACATACGTACATATTCCTTATTCCAGGTGGTGCCCAGCAAGTACTGTGCTACGGTGATTGGCAGAGAAGAAGTGTCGCATACGGGGAACAAGTAGCTTTCAGCTGCTTTCCTTGCTCTCAACCCTATGACTTACTTCTGTCACTGTAGATGTTTCCGCGCATGGACTGCCCTCCATTCTTTTGGTGAATGAGACGTTATGGGTTTTAGAAATTCCTGTTGTTGGGTATATAGTCTATATATCTCTCCTTTCTTATGATGTCTTGGAAAAGTGAATAAATCATAATTTTGCAAAGCATAAACAATGTGCTTTTGTTGTTTATATAGAGCACAGATACGAAAGGTAAGCTTCAAAGAATGCAGTTCTGCTTTGGCAAAGCAATGAAGGGAGGGATTTATTTGCTTACCGAAAATCTGATAAAACTCAAGGAATTGTCGAAGTTTCAGTCTTCCCACAAAATTTTCAATCGCTCTCTTTTCCCATCATCGCACTATCCATTAAATCACCGCATTACCTACGCGGATCTTTCCTTCTCTTAAAATAAAAGGTCCTGAAAAGCGAAGAATTCGACAATTCCCAACTTAACATGTTTAGTTACATACTACATATGTACAATTTTGCGAAGTTAACAAACAATTTCCTGCAACCAAACATGTTAAGTTGGGAGTTGTTCTTCGCTTTTCAGGACCTTTTATTTTGAGAGAAGGAAAGATCCGCGTAGGTAATGCGGTGATTTAATGGATAGTGCGATGATGGGAAAAGAGAGCGATTGAAAATTTTCTCCTCATCGAGGTCTCCTCATCGGGGTATGCAACTATTAAAGTTGATGGAGTGTAATTGTAGAGTTGTTGAGCTAGAGGTAGGGGTTGGTCGTTCTGACACCACCCCCGGCTTGTAGTGGTAATCTCCAGTAGAGGACGCAGAAAGGGCAGCAGCATTTCAAACGCCTAGGTTCTCAAATTGTTCACGTAGATAATGTCAATATGCACAACGAAATTGGAAATATATAGAAAGATCATGGGCACAGTGGCGAAGATGTGAACAGAGTTAGTACAGTTGGAGCAGTCGGTAAGGCGTTCTAAGGATAGCAAGCACCATGGTACATACAGCCCATAACTTCTGCGAAAAAAAAAAACGGTTTGCGACGGATTAATCCGTCGCCGACGGATTAATCGTGAACAAACCGTCACAGTACTGTAACTCCTTTCAAAATGAAGCTTTTTGGTAGCTGAGCACACTGTTGGATTAACTATCAAAATTGGAGTTGAACAACATATAAAATCACCTGAATTTTGAAGTCTGAAATTCTATTTTTCCAAAAATTTGAATTTTTTGAAAAATCTCAGCGACGGAGTCAAAATCCGAAAAAACTTTAGTTATCGCAAAAAACCTCGAGAAATGAGTGTTTCCTAACTCAGTCACGAAATTCCTTTCAACACTGGCCCCATGTTGAAAAATTTATTGCGTGTATAATTTCGTGTTATTTTAACGAATTTCCGAAGTTTGACGCTTCATAGCAGCCTCAGAATCCTGGTAGTATGAAATCAAGTAATTTGTATATTTTCTGACTCACCGTTATGTGAGCTTTTCAAAAATATAAGTATTGTCTACTAATCTGGCAGAAACTTCGCCTCTGGTTCCGGGCGGGTCATAATCAGGCAGAGGTGTGTTCGCGTCGGCAGCCCCGGACATACTGGTGGTCATCCCGGAGGCACATTCACACCTTCGAGACATCGCCCAATTTGAATATCAGCAGGAATGCTCAAAGAACATATGAGATGCGGAACTATTGCTTTAAATAATCTGGATGCATGAAAAAATTTTTAGAAATTCCGAAATTCAGTTGAATTCATAGAAATTATTGAAAATGATCAGGTTTCGCTGGTGAATTGACGGGTTCTCTGAGAATCAATGAAATTTCTCAAAATTAGACGAAATAACTGAAAATCCTTAAGATTTTCTGGGAAACTGCAAAAGTCAGTGGAATGTACAAGAATTTTCTCGATTTATTGGAAATTCTCGGAATTTCTTCGGAAACTCTGAAAATCAGTGAAATTCAAGTGGTTCAAAAAAATTTGGAAATTATCAAGTATTCTGATAAGTCGCACTAAATTTGTGAAATTCCATGAAATTTAGGAAAATTGCATAAAATTATCGGAAATTCTTAAGATCTTTTGAGAAATTGCGAAGACGTGAAGAGATGAGTTGACGAAAATTCTATGTAAACCTACCGAAATTCACTGATTTTCAGAGTTCCCAAAGATCTCAAAGTTTGACAGTTTTGTTCCAGCAGGATAAAGGATTCCGAAGCTGCAAAAATTGATAGAAATGCGACAATTTCCCTGTAGAATATAATGACTACTCGGATGTTTTTCATGGAAGATAGTGAAATTGAAACCAGCTCTCGGGAGCAAATTTTGGTAAAAAGTTGAGGTGCAGAAAATGTGCTTTTGAGTCTCTTTAGCGTTTTTCTAGCAGACCCCTTGCGACTTTATGAGGTGGTTAACAGCATCAGGTATTGCGGAGGGTGTTGTCTCCAAAAAGCAGCTTGGAGAGAATCACCCACTAAGAATCCTAGAGATACCAAAGAAAAACCTTCGAAAAGTTCTCGTCCCTGTTTCACTAACAGCAATCCCGTTGCACTAGGTCTCCCATGTGGGGTAGGTACTGACGTCCTTACCTAACAGAAAAAAGGTATTTTCGCCTGTGTCGATTGTGATATTACAGAAAAATCCTCAAAATTCAGAAACCAGGAGACGGGATTTTCGAAAGCTCTCTGTGATTTCGTGGTTTCTAGCCCTGGCCGACATCACGTATATGTACAGCACGAAAGAGCTTGCTTCGCTCTACAGAACTCAAACCAAATTATATGGTTTTAAAAAAAAGTGCGCCATTTCCTTTGCTCCAACCTAATTCAATGTTCAGACACTATCCGGCAGGATGGAGGAAAGTTGAAAGTTATGGCCTTAACTCACTGACGACCGCGCGGCTCAGCGGTAAGCCACATTTTTTTCTTTATAGATCAGTTTGAGAGATCAATAAACCGATTGGTTTTGGTAGTTTTCTCTGGTGGTAGCGTAATGACACTTCGATTTCAACGTGATCACAAAAAAAGCCTACATTGGAATTTTCTTCTGAATTTTTGAGCAGAGAAAGAAGCCAGAACTTGAGAATGTGTGGAAACGCAAGAAAAGGGGCGCGGTGGTCAAAGGGTGATGTCATCAGAAAAATGGACGGATAGCTTCATTCGTACGCCTTTCCTTTAGCTAAACGATTCCCTTCCGGAGGAAGTGCGTTCTTGCTTCCATCACTGACGAAAGGGAGGAAGCAAGCAGAACCTCCCCTCGGAAATGATTCACGCCTGTGTGCTTGGTGCATGAGGCGTGAGTCATTTTCAAAAGGAGGTTCTTCGCTTCATCGCGTTCAATGTTACCAAGCGTTATCAACGCAGAGCGCAGCCACAGGATACCTGCCAGTCTGGAAGCTCTGCCACACCCACTGCTCGACTGGTGAGTGCTGAGTGCCACTGCTCCGTGACAACAAGAGATCCACTCTTGTGTGAGCAACTCGCCACAACCGAAAAATGTGGATTCTGGATCCGCGTCTCCTTCATCCTGCTTCTTTTTTGCCTTCAAATTTATCGAGCTTTCATTCAAAATCTATTGATATTCTCTGCATGATTTCCTTTCTGAAAATCATGCGAACTTGCAATTCATTTTCTATGCGTTCAACACTGAGGTTTCTTCCATACAAGACGCCGGGAATTATGTATAGTTATTGATTTTTGGCAAAAAGTAGTTTTGTACATGTGACATACCTCTCCTCCCATCTAATGATTCACTGTGTTAAAAAAAAACTCTTTTGCTTTTCTAGTGTTTCCAAAAAATTGACCGCTCCTCATGCCAAGACGTCTGAAATTCAGCGTCTTGAAATTTTTACACTGCTGTTCCGTTTTTATTGGTGTGGTAACCAAGTTTGTGGAATTCCGTTCACAGAATTGATTAATTTTCAACACAGTGATTTTTGTTATGTGATAGCAGGCGACGTGGTGCCTAGTCCTGAGGCCACGAGCACTGAGATTACTTAGGGTGAACGTATCAATACCGCACAAGCTTACCCATCATTAGCACATACTTCAACACATTTACCCTGGGTAATCTCAATGATGCACCCAGCCTCTGGTAATTAGGAGTATCCTCTACAAGCAGCATCTGTTTTTTGCTTGCATTCATGAATGTTCCCGGGAAATACCTGAGTTCCTGCGGAGAAATATGTTAGATTTCATTATCTTCACCATTACTTTCCATTACTTTCCAACGCCGACTGAGAGGAGTCGCTTTTACAAACAGTATCGATTTTAACCCGAAGAACTCGTCCATTTGGAAAAACAGGTAGATAATAACCTTCTCGGAAATGTTCAAGAATAGTGGCACAGAATAGCCGAACCTTGGATAACTCTCATTCGCATAGATTTCCGGTAGTATTGACGTGCAAACATTCTGCAATTAATCATCTGTCATTTAATCTCTTCACGGAAGTCATATCAGTTACCGAAACCTAAGGAAGGGTCGTCATTCCAGCAGTGACATCAGTCCAATTAGCGGGACGTACGTAGGTGACCTTGATTTCACGAACTCAATCATTTGATAACGATGGGAACCATAACGTTTCCCCCTTATTAGCTCATGTTCCTGCTCCTCGGTAACCTGTTTCGTTGCTCATGTCTGCTCAAAAATCACCCTTCTCATCGAAGGAATACCAGATACGACCGCTCAATTAAATACAGTCGATTCGGAAAATAGTGACGATTAGGGTATCGCTACGTGGAGGGCGCAAGGGGGCTTTTGACAAACCACTCACGTTCTACCTTCTTAGCCGCGGGGATTCTTAGATGTCTGGGTTGTGAAAATGGGCGTTAACCACTAGAAAAAATCGACCGATTTCTCCGAGCTATGCCCAAGGGTACCGATCAGGGGCGTACGGAATTTTCCGCTTTCCGGAATTTGGCTCGGAAAATGGAAAGAATACGGAAGATTGAAGAATGAGAAGTGCGCCCCTGATCCCTCGAAATAGCTGCTAAACCCATGCAGCTAAGTCACCTCTTGTGCAAAAAAATGGCCGCGAAATGTTGCTCTTCTCCAGCGACGTCTCCTGACTATAAGTGATTCTTTGCGACTGATGGAATAATTATCACTAATTCTTCTCAGAATCAATAAGGAACTTAGAGGAACTTTGAGTAACTTGACCTGCTTGAATACTCCTGCAACACTCGCTGCATAATTTTGAAGTTACATAAGTTTCCTCATTGAATTCTAATTTCAGTGGTTGTCTATGAAATTTTGACCACCCACAGTTTTCCTTTTCGTTCCTCCTCCGCCAAAACTCTAGTGGCTACGTATCAAGGAGCGTCCCAATTTTGACTTCACCGTGGTTACTGAACATTATTATTTCGTGGGTGGTCCTTCAAAACCTTGAAATGGGTTTTTATGGTTAGATGGTCAGCAATAGCAAGTATTTCTGAAATCTCTGCTTTTTTATTTCACATTTCGAAATTTGGAGTCATGAATAGAATTTTTTGTCAAGCAGCCAGTGTTGTAGGGAATTTTCCGTTTTTCGCCCATTCTGGGACTTCCGTTCTCCGCTTTACGGGTTTTGAAAATTCACTTCCGCTTATCCCTGGTACCGATACTCTCGATGGCTGTCGCAACACTGGGGGAGTCCTTTTCACATCTGTACTTTCGCACATCCGTATAGGCTTGCAGGAGCTCCTTGTCGCCGAGCATCAGAGCCAGAGCCTGTAGCTTATGCAGATCCGACAGCGCAATCATATTTCGCCCAGGTGACCACACTCTTGCATGGCACCGGAGATGCTGTGCCAGTGCTTGAAACGCCCACGCGTCCAAGCGCTGCGGTAGTCACTTCGCTCGAGGATAACAGCTCATCCCTCGTTTTCTGTCCAACTAGAGCACTAATCGTAAGTTCAGAAACTAACGACCCTGTGATAATCTTTGTGTTCACCGTCTAGCTAGAAATCGACAAGCGGTGGGCACTGCGCTACTTATCGTATACTTTGCACTGTGGTCGTCATGAACCTGCACGGAGACAGTAGGCAGCACCCGTGGGCATTCCATAATGTGGTGTTGGAGTATCTCAACTATGAAAAAAAAACAACAACAAACAACCATTTCTCAGCTGTGGACGAACTACAGCAGAGAAATGGTTGCTTGTTTTTTTTCTTTTCGAAATGAGGGTGTCGTCGAGTATCGCAATGGTTCTGTAGTTACACCCAATACTATGGCCGAGGACGACTTTTGAAATTGTCGACAGGAAACCTTGAAGAACAACATCTCTTTCATTCTTTCCTCACTTGTAGTGCTTGTGCTCCTTACGAATGTGACCAACAGTGATCTTAAACGTGAAAGATTCTGTTTGTTAGGGAATCGGGTTTGATTGATGTTCCGTCTGATGGCGCGTCTTTTCTTATCAATTTCCTGCCGCCAAAAACAGCACGCTTTATCTTTGCTAAGAATTGTACTTTGTCACATTTGGTTTTCCACACATCCTTACACCAATTCTAATGCGCTCTGCCTTATAATGCTTTTGCTTTCTTTCTTTTTTGATTCAGTTCCCAGGTACATGCTTGATTTTTTACTTACATATATTTTCATTGCATTTTTCAGTCCTCCCCATTTTTTCTGGCTAACAGCGACCTGCTTTAGCTTTATCTTTTTCCTGCCGTTCCCATACATGGATGGGAATTTGAATTAGAAGTCTTGCGATTGGCGGATTATTTATAAGCGATGCTTCTTTTACTGAATTGGAAATTGGCTGAAAACCAAGTATTTTATTTCGTTTGTCATCTCATTTTTTCCATGTCAGTGTTGCTGCTTTGCTTCTTTTTAATCTGGGGAATTACTTTGCTTCATATTTTATCAGAGCTGCTGGCAGCTGTTCAGCCAAAGAAATCGAATGACCAATATCGATGTCATCTGTTGTGATGAATTTTTCTTTTCTGCCGGTGGCGTTGTTTGTTTGAGCAGTCAACAGATTCGAATTCCCTCACCACTATTTGAACATGCTCGCCCTTCCTGATTGTTCCTCTTTGTTTCGTGGAACCACATTGTTTCACTAGATCTACTGAACTGCATTCTAATCCTCCTTCTGTTCATTTCTAGGGTAACTATACTTAGGGATCATGAGCTGTAGTTCGAGCTCTTGTAGTAGTGAAGCATCCCTTGAGGTAGTTGACGTAGCGGAGTGCAATGTGCCGGAGTCTGAAAGCTCAGAATCAAGTTCAAACCCTGAAATGTAAGTTTATTTGTTTTAATCGCAGCTGTCATTGATATTTTTGGGCATTCATATTATAGTTTCTGTCTATTCTTTGATATTTCGCAGTTTTCAGTCTGAAATGGGAGCGAGGTGCATGGCAAGAAGAGTTAGCAATGGAAGACCCTCCATGGCACATAGCATTAATGGTGAAATTTTCATGCGTTGTGATGTTTCTTGCCGGAATGTTTGCTGACTGGCTTCGCATGCGAGGGTTTATCAAAGTGAAGGTGGCCACCGATGACCCGCGACACAAGGTGTGTTCTTTTACGTTGCTTCTCGTTGGTTGTTTTGTTATTCATACTTTCTTAGCTTCATTTGCTCTGTTAGTGTTGAAGGGAACAGGCTTTTTCTGATAGTTTCCCGTCTTCTTCCAAAGACCCATCGAAATTCATATTTTTCTGGAAAATATCGGTCATGAATTCGTAAAATTATCTAAAATTCTGAATAATGAAACAAAAAGTATTTCTTCAGTGTTCAAGGGTGCATGACTCATAACGTTAGATGAGAGGTAGAGTTCAGTGGTGTTTTCTGGACCACAATGTTCTAAAAGCGCTGTTCTATTCAACACAGGCTCTAACAAAATATTTTCCGGCTTGTATTTCTTCTGTCAGAGGCGATCCTTAGGTATGGAACAAAGATGGACCGAAAATTTCCACAATTCTCTCTATAAAGACTCTTTTGCACGTTCTCTAACCCTTTAGATGAAGCCTACTCTACTCAGGGATTATTCTGGATTTGGATTTCTTTCAGTAACATCGAATACTTTTCTCAGCACAGCATGTGCAATCATTGGAATATTTCCTCCAGTTCCCAGAATATAGCACCTGCACTTTTTCGAGCTTGCACTGAGATGCCTCCCTTATCGGTCACGTGACACTCTGCTTTTCATTTCCATTGAATGTCACAGAATTCAGAAGTTGGGGATATGTTTCACCACCTTTTGCATGACAATGGAATGTATCCAGGGCAGGCCGGCATGCAGTTTCGTTAAAGTATTGTCTGTATTACTGAAAAGAGCAGTCGAACCTTGTTCCTTATCTACGGTTGTAAGAAGTGTGTTTCGGCAGGGCGAAAATGTGTAATAGCTTTTGCATCCAGATTTCCAGTTACTTCAGAATTTTACTAATCAATGGCTGACGTGATTTCGGAATTCGAGAATCTCCTGAATCTCCTTTGTGGCTGCCTATTCTGCAATCAGTTCTTCGTATCTGGACTTCCTGTTTCATTTCTAAGAAATCCTTTCAACACACAAAAAGTGCGGACATAGTAGATGACTTCAAGAAGAAAAGTAGATGTAGGGGGAAACGATCAGGACTGGGATTTATGAAGAGACTAGACGGTATGCCCGGCTTCGCTCGGGTGTTTCATTTCTCCCGGCAGTTTAACGCCGACGACGACAACTGTTAAACCTAACGATCCTTTCATAGTGCTCATCATTTTCATAATCAGCCCAGAAATCCTTTTCCACTTCTGTCAGAAAGTATTCTCGTGGTTACCGCGATACAAACGTCAGCTAAGGCAGACAACAGGAGACTGCGCCACGCCGCCGCCGTGCAACACCGCCGCGAGGCTGTTGCGCGGCGTCGGCCCCGCTGGGCGCCGGCTTAACGCGGCCTGAAGGAAGAAAACGATCGATAAGAAGCCGCCACGCAGCAGCCTCGCGACGGTGTTGCACGTCGGCGGCGTGGCGCCGTCTCCGTTGGCTGCAACCGCAGACGTTGGGAGCGCCGTGACCACGACAATAGGAAAAGTTGTTTTGTTGGTAAACTCTTTCAAAATCCTTGCTATATTCACGTCCAGCGTGTTGGAAAACCCCAGTGTATGTGTGATTGTCGAATACTCACCACCCGCGCACGTCAGGCCACGGTAGGGCAGCGTATAGGAAACCGCGATCCTCGGACTCTCTTCAGGACCCATAATTCTGCTTTGTTCTACGACGATCAAAGGAGTCAAAATTAGTTACGGCGTCTTTCGACCCACATTTTTTGCCTTTTTTCCCCAAATTCAAAAGGGCAAACGGCCTGACGCCACGCGAGCGGGTGGTAAGTGTCCGTAGACGTAGACGTAATCTTACCTAGCACCAACTAAAGGCAGAAGAATCGATAAAATCGATAACTCTACGTTCTCGTACAAAACGGATGTCATATTCGTGTCCAGCGTATTGGATAACCCCAGTAGACCTCTCCTCGCCGACCCTTGGGCAGAATTCGCGAAAAATCAATAAAATCGATAAATCAATGTTTCAGCGCAAAACGGTTATCATATTCGTGTTCATCGTATTGGATAACCCCAGTAGACATCTCCTCGCCGACCCTTGGGCAGAATTTGCAAAAAATCAATAAAATCGATAAATCAATACTTGGTACGAAATGGTTGTCATACTCGTGTTCAGCGTATTGGATAACCCTAGTAGACCTCTCCTCGCCGACCCTTGGGCAGAATTCGCGAAAAATCAATAAAATCGATAAATCAATACTTGGTACAAAATGGTTGTCATATTCGTGTTCAGCGTATTGGATAACCCCAGTAGACATGTCATCAATGACCCGTGGGCGAAAATTGCGAAAAATCAATAAAATCGATAAATCAATACTTAGTACAAAATGGTTGTCATATTCGTGTTCAGCGTATTGGATAACCCCAGTAGACATGTCCTCACCGGTCCTTGGGCGAAAATAGAGAAAAATCAATAAAATCGATAAATCAATATTTGGTACAAAATGGTTGTCATTTTCGTGTTCAGCGTATTGAATAACCCCAGTAGGCATGTCCCCAGCGACCCTTGGACGAAAAAGGCGAAAAATCAATAAAATCGATAAATCAATATTTCAGCGCAAAACAGTTATCATATTCGTGTTCAGCGTATTGGATAACCCCAGTAGACATGTCATCAATGACCCCTGGGCGAAAATTGCGAAAAATCAATAAAATCGATAAATCAATACTTAGTACAAAATGGTTGTCATATTCGTGTTCAGCGTATTGGATAACCCCAGTAGGCATGTCCCCAGCGACCCTTGGACGAAAAAGGCGAAAAATCAATAAAATCGATAAATCAATATTTCAGCGCAAAACAGTTATCATATTCGTGTTCATCGTATTGGATAACCCCAGTAGACATCTCCTCGCCGACCCTTGGGCAGAATTTGCAAAAAATCAATAAAATCGATAAATCAATACTTGGTACGAAATGGTTGTCATACTCGTGTTCAGCGTATTCGATAACCCCAGTAGACATGTCCTCATCGGCCTGTGGGCAAAAATCGCGAAAAATCAATAAAATCGATAAATCAATACTTCAGCGCAAAACGGTTATCATATTCGTGTTCAGTGTATTGGATAACCCCAGTAGACATCTCCTCGCCGACCCTTGGGCAAAAATAGCGAAAAATCAATAAAATCGATAAATCAATACTTCATGCAAAACGGTTGTCATATTCGTGTTCAGCGTGTTGGATAATCCCAGTAGACATGTCCCCACCGACCCGTGAGCGAAAATTACGAAAAATCNTGTCCTCATCGGCCTGTGGGCAAAAATCGCGAAAAATCAATAAAATCGATAAATCAATACTTCAGCGCAAAACGGCTATCATATTCGTGTTCAGCGTATTGGATAACCCCAGTAGACATCTCCTCGCCGACCCTTGGGCAGAATTTGCAAAAAATCAATAAAATCGATAAATCAATACTTGGTACGAAATGGTTGTCATATTCGTGTTCAGCGTATTGGATAACCCCAGTAGACATGTCCTCATCGGCCTGTGGGCAAAAATTGCGAAAAATCAATAAAATCGATAAATCGATAAGTCAATCGATAACCTAAAGTAGCCTAAAACCTCCGCCGGCCCGAGATGCATATGTGTGCAAAGTTTGGTCCCGATCGGTTAACTCTCCGCGATTTCTATAAGGAACATACATACATACACACACACATACACACACACACACGCACAGACTTTCTACTTTATATATACAGATACGTCACAAATATATAATCCTTCCGCATTGACACCCCATATTCTATTATAATCTTCTGTATATATAAAGTAGAAAGTCTGTGTGTGTGTGTGTGTGTATGTATGTATGTAATTAATAGAAATCGCGGAGAGTTAACCGATCGGGACCAAACTTTGCACACATATGCATCTCGGGCCGGCGGAGGTTTTAGGCTACTTTAGGTTATCGATTGACCTATTGATTTATCGATTTTATTGATTTTTCGCAATTCTCGCCCACGGGTCGCTGGGGACATGTCTACTGGGGTTATCCAATACGCTGAATACGAATATGGCAACCGTTTTGTACCAAGTATTGATTTATCGATTTTATTGATTTTTCGCAATTTTTGCCCACGGGTCGGTGGGGACATGTCTACTGGGGTTATCCAATACGCTGAACACGAATATGACGGGCGTTTCTTATGAAGTATTGATTTATCGATTTTATTGATTTTTCGCAATTTTTGCCCACGGGTCGGTGGGGACATGTCTACCGGGGTTATCCAATACGCTGAACGTGAATATAGCAAGGATTTCAGAAGAATTTACCAACGAAACAACTTTTCCTACTTTCTGGCAGAGATGAATGAAAAAGGATTTCTGGGTTGATCACGAAAATGATGAGCACTATGGAAGGACCGTTGGGTTTAACAGTTGTCGTCGTCAGCGTTAAACTGCCGGGAGAAATGAAACACCCGAGCGAAGCCGGGCATGCCGTCTAGTCTGTTCATATAAGCGCATTACCTGTATTACCGAGTTGATGAAATCACAAGAAGTAGAAAATATTTTCAGGATCATTACTTCCTTGTTTCAGAACATTTAGGGTACAAATTAAGTATTCAGAGGAGATTAATAAAGAAAGGGAAAGGAGCTAGTTCTGACAATGTCGACACAAGCCGTTTAGACGAACTTGGACATTGGACATGATATCAAATAAAATCTGTTGTCTGCATTCTAATGTCACTGCTTTACGCGCCTAAGGCAAAAAAAAAATCGGGCAATGCGAGAACTGATGGAATCACGTTAGAAAGTGGCTTTTCAGTTGTTTCTTAAAACTTTTCATGTATTCTCAACTATGGTAATTATGGAAAAAGAGTTCTGGTAAGAATGTAAGCTTTTTCCGCAGGCTTATGAACTAGATTCAATGAGGTCACTACAGGGCATTCGCCCTGGAGTAGAAGTTGCGTCGCATATACGCGAGCAGATCTATCCCAACCGTTCAAATCATTAGTTGGAAGGCTATGTCCAATGTCCGAATTCGTCTAAACGGCTTATGTCTGACATGTCCTATTACCAAGTTTACTATCTTTTATAGTTCCTCTGTTTCCAAAGTAAGGAAGCATACCTTGGAGAACTGTATATGGGACCCTGATTTAAAGTGGTGCTTCCCTTTTGTAACGGAAGAGACTTCGAAAATAAAGAAAAGTTGTTGATGGATGTCCGCAGCTTACCGATGATCAGCGCAGTACTCCCTGACATGCTGGTCAACAAATCATGGACTCATACATATCTAAGGCAGAAAAAAGCGGGAAAACCACCGAGGTACTTCTCCGCGCCATACATTTTTGTGAAAGCCGCCTGCAAACCTACTAACTCCTTACTACATAATGCACGAAAGGTATGCTGTGAGCTTGACAAAGAACTATGGGCAAAGGAATAAATCACCAATTCATGATGATGCCAAACCTCCAAGGCAGCCGTAGAATGCGGGACGAATGAGCCACTCTAAAAATGCATTGCAATGAAGAAACCTCGACCTTGAGTAGTTTTTTTTTCGATAATCGGTTTCTTATGGTAAACTTGCTTTCATTCCAATCTCCCTTCAATTCAAGGCCGGGCAACTCGGCCATCTCTCGTGAATGGGCTGAAATAGTGGCATTGAAAATCGCCTTTTAGTAGGTTTTGTCAGAATCGATCACTACTTTATTCGCAACAGTACCAAACCTAGGAATACAATGAAATCTGAGAGAGCGAAATTTCCGTGGTGCTGCCTCTAGATCATGGGCAAGTTATCACGACTACTACACAGAGCTGCAGCACTGATTCTCAGGCATTCTACCAGGTCATTTCGGCTCCAATGAGCGAAATGTTCGGGTTTGGGTTATTTGTTTGCTAGTTGACTCCTATGGAAAAAGGAAATGGAAATGAAGTACTGATTGAATCGCAACCGAATACCCCAACTCCGCCTCTTTTTCATAAGTAAACTCGAAGATGTAACATGCGGCTCTATTTGCTGAAATGCCTTAAATTCTGTACAAGTCTAGGACTAGTAACATCAGCCATAGAACGTAGCGCGAATGAATAACTTAGAAACGGAGTGCAATAATTAAAAACCTCAAAAAAAACTGTATGTACAACTGGCAAAATGTAATAGCTCATACAAATTACTAGAAGCACATACTTAGCTAACCAATTGTAAGCTCTTCTTGCAGCTTTTGAAGCCGACATCGACAAACTGCAAGGACTACGACGAGCTTGTGGATGCCGACGATGCGAAACAGGCTGTGATATACAACGAGAAATATGCGGATCTGTTCAAATTGCTCGGCAATGAAACTGGTATTGCGAATTTTTCCTACGCAAACGTAAATCGGATCTACAATGTGGAGAGAGAGGTGAGCGGTGGTGAGCGATTCTCATGACTGAACTGGTACAGAATAATTTATGGACTTCCAGCTGATTCACAACATGACAGAAAAGCAGCCGGAATGGGTGTTCAAGAAGTGGGAGGAGTACGATGGGAAAAGCACAATGGAAATTATTGGGGAGTTGCGTCGGATACGCATGATGACGAAGTTCAACTCGCCTGAAAAAGCTATGGTATTGATCGCTATTGATTTCCAATACATCTCCTGGGTTATATTTCAAAATCTACCATATTTCTGAAAAGAAGACATTTTGGAGAGGGTTGTAGGAACAGAGTCTTGACCAAATCCCAATGCAGCAGAGGTGTTTCAACCTAATCTTCGAAGAAAAAATCCACCTTTGAAATTACTGTGAGGGTAAAACTATTCCCTAGGTGAACCAGTACATTATTTTCCCATGCAATCAGGGCTATAGTTCATGAACGCATCCCCAAGCAAAACCAGGTTAGCAAACCAACTTTTTCATCCTGCGTCTCTCTACATTACGTAGTCTATGGGATTACCAATCACGCTAGCCATCGTTGGTTTGCATGGTTAGCGTTTCATGAGGCCAGAGGCCGCGTGCATCACTGAAATTACCCAAGGTTACCATGTTATCACCACACAAATTCACCCATCGCTAACACGGGTGTCAACACGTTAACCCAGGGTAAGCTCAATGATGCATGCATAGACAGGACTCATCAGGCTTAAACGACTACTTTCAGTACATGGGCAGTTTCTTGCTGAACAACTTCATTGAAAATGCGCAAAAAGTGGCCAATGGATCAATGAAAAACCCGGACAAGATGCTTTTGTACTCGTCGGTGAGGTCGTCACTTTCTTATGGCCAAATTTACCTAATGTTGTGAAAATGTTCTGTCCAGCATGACGGCACAGTATTGGGATTAATGTATGCGATGAACGTGGCAAATGATCTGATGGTGCCGTACGCATCAGCGTTAATCATGGAGATCTACAAGGACGGTGATGAATTCTTTACAGAGGTGAGTGTATGCCATGTGGTTACATGCTTGCTTGTTTATTTCTCCATTACGGAGAAATTAACGCTGTGCTGCGGACAAAACTCGTCCACTAACCATAATCTCTAGCTATTAGGCTGTTCCTAAAGTCTTGCACCAAATTTCACACTTTTTTACACCATTCTTGGGACCACATTATTGTTCACGGGTAGAACATGCTCTTCCAGTTTTTATAGCTGAGAAGTTGAAGAACATTCTACACCATTCCGTTGCCAAGGTATTTTAATTTAAGACCGATAAACTCTGGATTGAAAAAATAAATATTGGTGCTAGACTTCCGAGCTAACTTACTATTATAAAAAGCGGTACGTAAAGAATAAAAATTCATGGGTGCGTCTGCTTGGTAGAGCACAACCGCACAGCCTACATTCGGTCTGTAAATGCACCAATACCTGTTCTTTTCTGAACTGCGTAGACGATTTTGCGATGTGTTTGGAAACTGAATTATGTTTATGAGTTTGTCCCAGAAGTAAAGCCTGCAACGATGTGACGACATTCTGGGAGTCCATCGAAGTAGAATGCTTAATTTTTCCCCACCATGCAAGAAAATTCGTCTTGATCAGCTGCACCATCGCTGCAGATATGATAGAAGCAGTAAGTAGTTAACTAGCCTTTTCAGCTATTGTTCCGAAACGATACTTCACGGCCTGCCTACAAACTTCCAATACCTTGGTGTGGAGATCCATGTACCGTCAAGAAGTTGGCCCTATATCCGAATGCAGTTCTGTCCAGTTATGCGGAGCAGCAAAATGTTTGTTTTTTTTTCTTTTTCTTTAATGTACTGCTATTGACTAAAACATGACATTCACATGTAGGTTTATAATTGTCGGATTTTTACCCGTCGACTATGTATAGTTTGGACGAGTTTTCTGTCGCTGAGGCTAACCAAATTGACGATAATTTGATTATAACCAGTTTCACAATTTCTGTCCGTCTTGTTTTTATCGTCTTCATTTTGAAATTATCGACGGAAACCAACCTGTTTTTTTTTACGCAATGCGGTTCTCATCTTGATCTTTTTTTCTGCTTGCGCCGTTTAGATTTTTTATCTTTCCCCAGAACATTTTTTTCCACTTTTCAAGCAGAACTTTTTCACTAAGCAAAGAACATGGAAATTATTTCTTCACTGTATTTGAGTTGAGCTAACAATCCTCCGCCTACATCAAGTCTTTCTTAAACTTCACCCTAAAAAAAAACTCCGACCTTCGCAGATTTCCTAGAACTTTTCGAATTTTTTTTAGGAAAGAAAGCTTGGATAGAACAGGTCTTACTGGTTATTTATCAGATACAAATGCAGAAATTTTAAAGCAGCTGTCCTCTTATCTAGTTATTCTAATCATAGCGGTCATACTATTTTATTATTTGCGTGATACTAACTTTAGTCCTATTAACTAGTAGTGTCTATAACCAGTATTACAGTTATGCGGAACACCACTACCGGAGTGCAAAGGATCAGCGAAGCTAATTACCCATGTACTCAGTGTTGCACTGGTGATGACGATATTCATGTAATTCGTGCACTATGCAATATGTATGTCTAGGTATCTCGCTTTAATTCTCTGTGATCTTGCTCCTTAGTTATGATATGTCTACTAGTCGTCTCTTTCCTCTTTAATCTACTTCCCTGGTCGATACATATCCGTGATTTAATCATTAAGAAGCATTGTTGTATCAAATGTAAAATTGATTTGCTTATTTATGGTACTCATAGTATTGATAATCGTTGCATTGATATAAATTATTAGGTCGTCAAGTATGAAATGTCTGATTTTGAATGAGACAGTTCCGGGTAGTGTTTCTCCAGCGAGATGGGGTACGAGCAACCCAAATATGCCCCTATGTTACCGGCACAGCCTCGCCATTTCACTGGTAGCATGGTTGCGCTAACGGCTTGGAAGACTGAGAAGCAGGTGGCAATAACTTGGCGAAGGGCATTTCCAACATCATGTTGAAAGTGGAAAATTTTCTTTACCAAGAAGTGGACCAATACTTGGGAGAAGTTGCGGTCAAGTAGAGCAGGGTTTGGCCAGTGCAATGAATGGCAGGTGGATTTCCCTCCTTGCTTCCTTGGTTTACGCAGCGCAGTTTTGTAAAAAATAGTCAAAAAATGGCATCAATTTTCGGGGATCAAACTGTGAAAAATTCGTTCATCGAGCCACTTTACCTTGTCGTATTGCCTTGAAGACCTGAATAATATAGGGTTACAAACGCCAATCCTTGCTGCATATACAGGCATACTGTGGCTCCTATCCGCTCAAGCCACAGCTTCCAACGCATCATAATCCAGGTTCATCACAACGCTCACTTTGCAGGTTTACATCACCAGGAAAAAATTTCTCAAAACATCGGTGTCCCGTTCGTTTATTAGCCACTCCCTTTCCAAACAATTCTAGAGTATTTCGAGTTGTCCTTACTTTATAGGCTCCGTGATGGAACCCATATTCCGAAATGTCTCTGAGCAGTTTCACAAAAGTTCCTCTCAGACAAGAATTTTAAAGTTGATCAAAAATTAAATGAGTGATTTTGAGAAAGGGAGAATGTACCTTCATAATGGAGAGAACGATGAGATTGGATCTGAGAAAACCCCGAAAATACCAGCTGTCAAACTGACCTCTCAAAAAATCAGACATTTCATACTTGACGACCTAATATTTATCTAAGCCTTTTTCTCTTAAGTGAAGGGATGTGAAAGGTTGTCGATTGATAGAAGGTGGAGGGCGCCGGGACGAATCATAGAAACTAGCCATGGTAATCGTGTTACCATCCCGAAATTCATCTTTTGCCTCTCACCCGTCTTCATGTTTTCCCACATGAGACGTTGCCTTTACTTTGCTGCTGCCCAAGGGTAATTATATCCATGGGAATGAGATCAAACATTCTTACAATGATGATCCGAGCCCTAAGGAGGCCACAAGAATGTATGAACAAGCCTTATTCATTCATTCATTCATTCATTCATTCATTCATTCATTCATTCATCCATTCATGTTCTAATTACACTCAAGGTGCACTACAGTAATGAAATCCACTAATGGAATAAAAACAGAACTCTAGCCAAAGGGTGAAAAGGTCATGGTCAAGCGAATTCACATTATAAAATAGAAACTGACTGACACAAACGATAGTTTAATAACTATGGTTGACGAAAAAAATCGTTTCTATGGTCGGATAGGAATAACATGATAAATGGCTGGAACGTCAGGCCAGCAGGGAGGATTCGTGAGAGTCTTGGATGACTATTGCCTTTAATTTTGCTTGATGAATATTTGTGGAAAGAGATGCAGACAATATTGGCATTACTACTGAGTCCAAAAGTAGCACTGTCAGGAATACAAGGACTGCACCTTACACAAAATTTTTTAAATAACATGTATGTAGGTAATGTTAGAAAAACAGTCCTTTTGACCCCGACTCCTCTTCCTTCTCAATCAATCTAGTTCTACCTTAGCACTTCCTACCGAAATTCAGTTAGTACTGTCGTCATTGAAGACCGCATTGATGCGACAGTGATTGACAAAAAGAATGGCCGATAGAGTGGAATTGCTTTGCCAAACTCACGTAGCTTTTATGGGAAGATTTGAGAAAACCAGTTCTCTCCGCCGAACGGAAAATGTGGCCTACGGAATCTGTCCTCTTACATCTTACTCTTACATGAAATACTTGTCTATTCGGCATACACCATCTCAAACATCAGGTTCACATTGTCAGTTTTTCATTGCAGCAATGATCAAATTGCGGCTGAGAGTGCTAATTCAGTAAACTATTGGGTTCATTGAGCATTTTCTACTGTCTCTGTATCTTTTTCAATTTTATAATGCAAATTCTATCATGTTTTTTCTCTATTTGGTGGCATGAAGGATGCCGAAAAGCATGGTTCTTGGCGAAGAAATATATTGCACTTTGGACCCTCCCAAAATGGGGTTTTCGTCACTTTTGTGACATTTTGTACACGTTTTCGGAATTAGCGTGGCAAGGAGATCAATGATCTATGGCCAAGGATCTATGGATATTATACATGTGACCGAATCGAATATATTCGACGGGATTTTCGAACATTCGAATATTCGAATAGTTCATTCATTCGTTTTTTCAAAAAATGAGTATATTCGAATTATTCATTCATTCGGTATTTTTAAAATATGGGTTATTCGAACTATTCGTTCATTCGAGTTGTTCGTAATGAGAGTTATTCGAATAATTCGTTTATTCGGGTGCGTAGAAAAACCAAAATTCGAATAATTCGTTCATTCGACCGTCTAAAAGTGGCAAATTCGAAATATTCGTTCATTCAGTTTGAGAACACTTGACATCCGAATCATGATGGTGTGATGGATATTAGAGAGAGTCATAAACATCCGGTAACAAGGTCATGCCTCAAAGACTCGTTGGGACCCCCGACAATTCCCGCAAATCGCCTAATGAGATCCTGATATGTCCCGAGGCCGATTTTTGTAGGTGCAAGTAACAAAGGTTGGTAATGGCGGCCAGGAACGCATATTAGAGATGATATAAATAGAGAGATACGTTAATACAGAAGAACTGTCCACTTCTGAAGATGAGAAAGTAGAGATACTTTAGATGATCTGGTTCCCTTTGAGGCTGTTCTGGAGCTTCAACATATAAATCAAATATAATTCTAGGGTATATATTTCTATTAATATTTGTTCTGAAATTGGTCAGGGTTGACAGTTGATGTAACAATTTATGGATGCCTTTTTGCATCAATTGTTTGTGATGTATACAGATAATAAAGGATGAGAGACACTCTGAAAGCTATAGTATTAAAATGGTATTGGAACGAATATTCGATTCGAATTATTTATTCATTCGGTAAATTCAAAAAGTCGGTTATTCGAATAATTCATTCATTCGGGTGGCCAAGGAAGTCCTACATTCGAATAATTCGTTCATTCGCACATTTTGAAAAACACCTTATTCGAATTATTCAAATGTTCGAATATTTCAAGAAGCCTGACATTCGAATTATTCAGAATTCGAATATTTCAAATTTTACGTTTTTCCAACCATTCGAATATTCGAATATTTTAAAAATCGTCGAATATTCCAATGTATAATGGATATCCACACCGTGCAAAACGAGATGGAACAGTGCCAGTTTACTGCGCTCCCGCAACCCCAACCGCTCTTCTGTAGTTGACGATTTTCTGGTGCAGAAACTCACTCAGACGTCACTCTTTTTTCATCATTTCTTTACTTCTTAGGTGGATCATCCTATGCGTCACAATGTAACGAATACCTATTGGTCCTTGCTCTGCGACACCTGTTCTTTATCACTTGGAAGCTCACAATTTCTTGTGGAACATTCATGAATCACGTTGAACTGGTTATGATGCTAATAAACCTAGGCACAGAAACTTGTCCGGGTCGATTATTCGAGTCCAGCTGAGAAAATCACATCGAAGTTTCTTATTTTATGAGGAAGCAGAGTTTCAGAAGCTTTGCAGTCTATTGTTAATCTTTTCCTGTTCACGACGTCCTTGTCTTTCTCTTGTGTTCCCTGACGACTATTCAAATAGGCAGAGCTGTAGTTTTCTCGTATAACACGATAAGTGTTCCTTGTTTCATACATATTAACGCATATTAACGCATATATTAACGCATATTTACAAATACAGTAACACTATATAGGGCTTGGAACTGTCCAACATCATGAATGTATGTAATTATATATCAATCAGTCGGTACTTAATAGTATACAATAGGAATAGTGCAGTTACGTTATTGCTAAGTGATGCAACCTTGTCTCCCAATTTGTATATTTGGGAAGTAGTTAAACACTCCACACCACTTTGTTGCTAAAGAATTTCAATTCAAGGTCGAGAGATTGTGGACATTATGGAAAAGAGAAAAAATTCCTTGAAAGATAAATGCTGGTCCACGACTTTTGGACCAACCTAATGTTATGCGTTCAATGTTGCGATTAATAGGACATAAGTACTAACATTACGGATTCCATTCTTTGCCGCTGCTCACTTCTTTCCAATTAGTGGTGTTTTTTTTTCAGTATGCTCGTACCACTACTCCTAGTTCTATCCGTCAATGCTTGCATCTCCTATAAAATCCTTGTGGTCAATCCGAAGTTTGGGTATAGCCATATGAACTTCATGGGGAAAATCGCCGACACTCTTGTGGACGCTGGGCACGAAGTTGTGAGTCGCATTCTATACATTTGATTGATTGTTGTTCGTTAAGACAGATTTTGACTTACTAGCTTTGGGAACAATGTGATTTTCTTTTTGAATTAACATTTCTGCTAAAATTTCACGGAATTGGATGATTGGACGGTAATGTAGTTGGCGTAATAACAAAGCACAGAAACACCTTCAGATGAAAGTCGTACACTGCGAACCGATATTTATATTTCCGGGAAAGGTAAACGAGGCTTCTGGTCTACCGAATTTGCACAGAGTTTGCACGATATCAAAGCGAGTACCACCATTTGCGCCCAATTCAGCCATAAATGCTACATAATACGGCTATACTCTCTTTTCACTTTGACATTCTCCTTTCACTGCACAGTTCTAGTCAGACTCTATTCTGACACTTTCAAAAGTGAAAGTTTCTCCAGGCGCTGCTGATAACAAAGGTATGTATACGCATTCACTAGCAAAACTGCTCACAACACTTCTTTGAGGTCCTCCTTAGGCCTCAAAGACGTGTTGTGAGCAGTTTTGCTTGGGGAAGGGAGCATTTCAAACATAAAGCGGTAGGACGGAGTTTCTGAATGGTACAGCCCTAGAAGAGCTCCTTCTGAAGAAAGTCGTACTCCTCATTGGAGCTCCCCATAAACCACTACCCATCAAGGGAAGAAGTGCCCTTCGTGTATAACCATAGCCTGGGCCTGGATGCATCACTGGGATTACCCAGGGTAAGAAATCAGTCGGAGACGTTCTCATGGGTTTGTTTTGCTGTGAAGAGCACGTGATAGGACTATGTATAAAAGGAACTGCAGCAACGCCTGCGTGGTTGCGCAAGGAGGTGCAGCAACAGCTGTGTCGCTGTAGTGGGGGTGTCGCAGCACCTCTGTTGCTGCATTGAAGGTGCCGCAGCACTTGTATTGTTGCATGGAGGTGCGCCACCACCTGTGTCGTTGCATTGGAAGATACACCAGCATTTTTATTTTCGCTAAGCTACCAATGCAACATTTGTCTTTGCTACGTGACGTGGCAGGGACCCAGCGTAGCCATTGATTGCGGAGGTCAAAACCATGATCAATATGCAATATGGGCCTTTTACTCTAAATTTCCGAAACCGAGGTCCACACGAAATAATCGATGCTAGCAGCGGAAAAGGTCTCTGACATAGGATGAGCATAGGGATAGTATACGGGTTCTTGAGTTTTGCATGACTTTCGTAGAAGAGCTGAGATCAAGAGATCAGAGTTTGCGTGACGTCACGCACATAGCTCCGCCTATGCACGTAGTCAGAGGCAGCTCTCAGCACGTCTTTTGTTTTAGAAATATCAACGGCTTGTGAACCATATTTCCATTGATCTGCACCGGAGGTCACAAAACCAACGGAAATCCCGTTGTTGAAAGCGTTGAAGTGACTAAGGCTTAGGCTGGCTACGTTAGGTTGATTGCTACCAGCCTTGATGATTGGGGCCGACACGACTGCAGGCTAGACCAGCATGCTCTGTTCGATCTACTCTTATCGAGATCAAAACCATGATCGATATGCAAAATGACCCTTCGCTCTGAATTTCCCAGTGTAAGGTCCGCATCAAAGAAAATGGTCTATTCGATCTAAGCACACCTGTTCGATCGATGAGATCCACTGTAATGCACGTCTTGCTTCGTCAATTTGGCTCACCAAGCTAGCACAAGACCATTCCCAGAAGGTTGTTCAATCCCAGAAAAAGGTCTGGGAGTTGCTTCGAAAGATTTTTCTAATGCTGGCTAATGTAAAAATATATGTAAAACATTTTGTTTGGGTCACGCTCCAACCAGTGATCTTCCCACATGTGAGCAACGGCACGACTAAATCTCGTCTTATACAAATAGTTGTGGACGAAAAAATGTCCGCTGAAATACAAGAGAATAGGCATGAGCAGCAGATGCCAACGTGGACGGCTACTACGACTAACCCCTTTGGTGTACTTACGGTCAGTTCTATCTTTGACGTAATATCATATTTGGAAGGCAAATTGGGAATGCGCGTTGTTGCTTGAGAAAGCATTTTCTAGAAACAACATTACAATACCTTTGTCGAAAATTTATTCTAGAATTATGATAGTATGACTGAAACTCCGACATCGTGTACACAGAGTCTGCATGGGAGGTGCTCCTTGGAAGGTGTCGCAGCTGCTAGAACAGCGGTTCACACCAGATTTGGTTTCGTTGCAGTTTTTAAACTTTTGCTCCGCCTAGGTAAACTTAATTAACAAGTGGTAGCCTGAAAGCGCAAATAGTGGACAGTGAAGCGGCCACAAGCAAGACTTCCTATTCCATATATGTAGAAGAAGGCAACGAAGCAATTGGCAGCCATAATTTTAGTTTATTTACTCAACTTCGGGGCCATTTTGGAGGAATCGACTGTCGCATGGATCTAGGTGACACTGTGGAATTTCTATAAATCCCTAACGTGAATTGTGACAGTGCTCGTCTGCAGTTCAATCTTCTTTAGCGACATAAAACACGGTAGTGGAAATTCTAAAATTTTGGTTGGGAGTCTTTTAAATTTATCTACAAATCAAAATTTGACGAGCATTCAGCAATTCACATTTCAACGAGTTCGCCATGGAATGCTCTTCTAGAAACTATCAATTACTTCGAAATCAGAAATCAACAGAATTCCCATTAGAATTGAAATACTCAACGTACATTCCCAGTTTGCTACCCTAACATTTGCTTCGTAATCATTACACGTATCTACTGCAGTTTCTTCCAAACCTTAGGAAAATTGTGGCTGCAACGGTTTCAAGTAGGTTTCTACTCTTGGACCTTATTAATGTCTTTCTCTTACTTCTTATCACAGTTCTATAACAATCTTGCAGGAATACTGGAGGAGAAGAAATTGCTGGAAAGTTTAAAATCTGAGAACTTCGATGTTGGCATCTGCGAACTTTTCGATTTCACCGGAATTCGTGAGCCACTTTCGTAGTTGTTCTTTTTTCAGATCTACAAAAGTTAAAAGGGCCTATCTATAGCTGTTTTCAGCCGTATTCGAGGCCATTGGGCTCAAGAATATTGTTGGAGCACACACAACATCCTGCCTGATGGAAGGAACAGCTTATGCTATTGGTGCACCAGTAATTCCTAGCTACATGCCAGGTAATCGTACTGGTCCTTATACGTAGGTGATTTATACTGCATCATGTTTCATATGTGCTTTAGGGTTCTATTATCATTTATCATTGTATACGGTATGCTATAAAAACCTTGTACTGTAATTCGTTCAGTGTGCTATATTGTACCGTAATATTTTTTAATATTTTAATATTTTTTATTTTATTTTAATAATATTTTTCAGCATCACAAGGAGTTACTGACGACTCACCTTCGCTTGTGAATCGTTTCATAAACATTTTGTTCACATTCACGTCGTGGTACTTTCAAACCAGTATAGCAAGGGCTGCGGAAATTGCCATGGTAGAGAAACTTGGCGATAGTGCCACTCCAATCTGGGTGAGTTCTAGTTTTTCTAATATTAAGAGGAAAGAATACTGACTCTTCGCAGGACACAGTGTCGAATATGTCGTGGATACTCACTAACACAGAGCCCTTGCTAGAATTCGCCAAGCCCACACTTCACAAGGTTATAGACATTGGCGGGATTGGTGTAGCCAAGCCGAAACCACTGGACGAGGTTTTTTTTTATTCACATTGTTCAAATGCTTACATTAATAAATGAAGAAGGACCTCACTGTTATTTTCAGAAGTGGCATAAAATTCTGAGCTTACGTGAACACACAATCCTGATATCATTTGGAAGCGTAGCGGCGAGTATATACATGCCGTACGAGATGAAGGTGGCAATTGTTGATGTTGTTAAATCGTAAGTTCATCGCCTGATATAACAAATCACCAAATTCAAGGCGAATTCACCCCAAAAAAATGCTGGTTTTTTTGGGAGGCAGCTCTATGTGGTTGTGCGTTTTTGTCTTATTTTATTTACGTGCTGTCTGGGGCTGAATGCATCATTGAGATCACCCAGGGTAAACGTTTTTACGCACCACAAATTAACCCGTCGTTAACATCGGCGTCAGCACGCTCACTCTGGGTAATTCTTTTATACATCCAGGCCCTGTTTCGATATAATAATTAAGAAAGATGAGAGATAAGATAAGAGGAAGATAATTGAGATCACCAAGAATAAACTTGTCAATGCACCTCAAATTTACGAAAACTAATAAAATATTTGATAATTAATATAGAATAGAAAAAAGTAATTAATTCGTGTACCTTTCGTTAACGTGGGGAATTGACACTTTTACCCTGGGTAATCTAGTGCTGCAACCGGACCTTAAAGAACTTTGTCGATCCCAAGGCACTTATGCAGGTTCGACGCTATGGCCCCACCCATGGAACCCGTTTTTCAGCTATCCTGACGTCACATTTATCTGGAAGTACGAAGAACCTGGTGATTCATTCGCAGCTGGCGTAGAGAATCTCTTCCTCTCAAAATGGACTCCTCAGGTCGATCTGCTCGGTAATTTTCACTGTCAAGTTTTCTCTCAGGAAGACTAGAAGTCTAGAAACCAAAAGACTGCCTCATTGCATCAGTTTTTAGCCGATGACCGCCTCACATTGTTTATAACTCATGGTGGTGCTGGTAGCATGATGGAAAGCGCCACTGGTGGAAAGCCTCTGATTGTTGTACCACTTTTTGGCGACCAGACAAGGAATGCCAAGTTGATCGCCAAGTTTGGTTTTGGTGAGCGTGTAAAGAGGATTTCAGAGGTACTATATTTAGGAAAGCAAACCAATAGTTGGCTATATTTCGAGACTTGCGACAAATTGCAAAAATTTTGAACCCATTTGCGGCCTCATCATACGTCATTATATTTTTTTAGGGATAATGTTGCACAAATCCAGTTTACTGGATAGATCTGCACTTCGCGATGCCATTGGTCGCGCACTGAAGGATGAGAGGTAAATGCAAATCGTTACAAAGGTCACGTGGTGTAGTTTAACTTGCCAGACTATTCTCCGATGATTATAGGTACAGAAAGGCTGCTCATCGAATTCGAGATCTTCTGGCGAGAAGGCCATTCACTCCGGAGCAAAAGTTAGTAAAAACTATAGAAATGGCCGCGGAATTTGGTGAAATTGAGGAGTTGAGAGTGGCCGGACGAAAGCTTGGGTTTATTGTGTACTACAATATCGATCTCATCCTAACCTTCTTTATTTTTGTAGTACTTCTTGTTTGGATTGTGTTATACAATGTCAAGCGAATATGCATTCTACGTTCATTAAAGCCGAAAGTGAAAGAACAATGATGCTGTGTTTAACAAGCTCATTCTGTAAAGTAGACTTGTATTGTTTGCTACTCACATCTTTCGATCTGCTCAATCATTACACACTACCAACGAAATGTGATTTTCGGTCAGGCTGATGTTATAATATGTAACTCTTGTAGAATTAATAACAAGCAATAATAATAGTTGTAGCAGTAAGAATTAACAATGCCCATCGTTATGGATAAAATTCTTTATGTAAAATAAGTCTTCATATATGTGAATTATGTAACATCGTGAGGGAAAAGGGGCGTAACCAGGCGATCCTGATTGGCGCATTCGGACCGCCCGTCACACCTACGTTCCTGTTCGAACTCGTACGGCTTCGGTTCCTGTCAGTGGCGGACGCAGGGGGGGGGCGAGAATGGGTCGCTAAATTTTTGAAAGTACTTTACAATACATATAAAAATCTTGTATTAGCTTATTTTCATTTATTTTAATTATTATTTTTAAAATATTGATTATTTATTATTGATTATTAAAATTAATATTTTTATTAATTTTATTTCCCGTCCGGTTCCCCAAAACGGCGGAGACCCTAATTTTTTTCCCACGCCCCCCCCCCCTCCCGCCCACTTTCTGCGTCCGCCACCGGCGTTTTTGAATGGAACAAAAATTTTCCCAAAAACAACTCCACGTAATCTTAGCTTTTTATTTTCCAAAAATAGTGTCCTTAGCCCTTGTTTCAGTCAAAGTGACCGCTCTCGCATTCATGGAGTGACCGTCCCCTTGGAAGAGGTTGATGCGCCGCGACTTGAAGCCCTGATAACGTCAAGTCTGGACTATGGGATGATCACAGGCATGGTACCTACTCCATATATGAAGAAAGCACAAATGTTGAATCGATTGGTAGTCACAAATTTGGTTCAGCTGGTCAAGTCCCGGGCCATTCTCCAGAAATCGATCTTTGCACGTATCTACAACAAAGATTCTCCTAATTTTTAATATGACCCAGGGTAGTGTTCCATCGCAGTTACAGTGGGCGTCAATGGCGG